>CAUYQG010052348.1:0-17823 GCA_963574415.1 Tarsius wallacei
TTGTTTCCAGGTATCTTTTAGTCTCTGTTTTGATTTCTGGATAACATGGATTTTTAAAAGAAATTAAAAAAGTAAGAGTTAAACATCGGGTAGATAGCTGGATGATAAGCACATTTCAGAAAAAAGAAACATACACAAGGACAGAATGGGTTAGAGAATATACCACATTTCAGACACTGAATATAGTTTGATATTTCTGAATTATAGTGTCTTAAGGTAGAAAATAATTGGAGTGAAAGTAGAAAAACCTAGATATGGGTCATTAGTTTTTTAGTAGGTAAAAAACTAATGACAAAACTAGATGACAAAGGTCATGTATATTACACAAAGAAGATGATATAAATTACACTTTATAGAATGTAAGACAATTAGCAATATCATTTAAAAATAAGATTATTAGACTGTTTTATCAGAAAGATGACTGTTAACTGTGTTGAGAAGAAAGTAGTCTATTGCAATTCTTCAAGAAATATACAGTGAGGGACTAAATTATAACAGTGATCATTGTAATGAAGAAAGAGAAAAGCTAAAAGAAGTGATTTAGAAGTAGTATATAGATGATAAAATATAAAGGGAAGTAAATAGAGTTTTCTAAGATTAATTTTACTTTCTTTTTGTTTATACTAGTAACACTAGAATTCACCGAGATAGACAATCCAAGGTATTAAAAAAAAAAAAAACAGATTTGAAGAAAGGTTTAAAATGCCTGGATAAGAGCCATGTGGAACTGTCTACTGGCTCATGTGTATCTGCTCAACAAAGCATCACAGGAATCAATATACTGCTATGTAGCTCAGGATGAGATTAAACATGGGGTGAAATATATATTTGGTAGTCACAAATGTATAGGTGCTTATAGCTATAGCGGTGAATGAGGTAAACCCCAACATGTAAGTAACACAAGAGAGTAAAGAAGAAAACAGCTAAGAACCCTCCTAGGAAATCCAATAGATAAGATGAGAAATAAAGGATCCTGAGAAAGAGGGAAGGGAAAGACTGAGACATCATAAGAAAGGATTTAGTGACAACAACAAAAGAAGAAAATATCAAGAAGTCAACTGAGGTTAGGAATGAATAGTAGCCACTGGGAATGAGTAATACAAAGTCTTCAGAAAAGGACACTATGAGATGACAGGAAAATAGAAGTTAAGCCAACAAAAAAGACTTTTATAAAAGTAAAACTATAATGGTACAACTAAAATCCACAGTAGAGGCAGAAAAAGGCAAAAGAAATTCATGAGAAAATCAAATAGCATGTATTGTGGACAGTAAGAATATCTAAGGCAGTATAAAGAAGAATGTTGATTAAAAGTAAAAAATTCAAAGCCAGACTGCTTGGGTTAAAATTTGGATTCTGTCACTTCTTAGCCACATAACTTTGAGAAAATTACTCAGTCTAATATGACCTCAGTTTTCTCATGTGTAAATTAGAAATGATATAGATAGTACTTTTGGCCAGGGGCAGTGACTCATGCCTGTAATCTCATCACTTTGGTAGGCAGAGGTGTGAGGATTTCTTGAGCTCAGGAGTTCAAGACCAGCTTGGGCAACATAGTGAGACTCTAAAAAAAAAAAAAAAAAATCAAAAAAATAATCAGGAATGGTGGCACACGCCTGTAGTCCCAGCTACTCAGGAGGCTGAGGTGGGGGGATTGCTTGAACCCAGAAGTTGAAAACTATGATGAGCCATGAGCATGCCACTGTACTCAAGCTTGGGCAACAGAGTGAAATCCTGACTCAAAAAATAAAATTAAATTAAAAAATAGATATGACTTTTTGGGTTATCACGAAGATTGAGTCAAAATATGTAAAGTTCATAGAAGAGTAATCAGCATGTAATAAGTATTCAGTTAATGCTACTTATTATGATAATTTTTGTTTCCAGCATAAATGCAGTGGGAAAGGACATAGTACAAAAATTGTGATACAATAAAAGAAAGAAACAAAGGATGGGCAACAAACCTCCAGATAATTTGACACGGAAACAAAAATCAAAGAGAGATTAGTAGAAAAAAATTTTCTCAGCTGAAAAAGTCGTATGGAAATTGAAAGAGTATAAAAGTCCAACCTAGTTACATCTTATCAAAATTTAAAAACTATACAACTACTGTCACATGCTGCATAATGACATTTTAGTGAAAAATGGACTGTGTATACAACAGCATTCCTATGAGATTATAATGGAACTGAAAAATTCCCATCACCAAGTAACCATCATAATATCATAGGACAATACATGATCGTGTAGCACATATAATATGTATTTGCCACACTATACTTTTTTATTATCTTAGAGTATATCTCTTCTACTTATATTTTTTAAAAAGAAGTTAACTGTAAACAGCCTCAGGCAAGTCCTTCAGGAGATACTCTAGAGGAAGTCATTGTTATCATAGGCCATGAGAGCTCCACGCACGCTATCACCCCAAAGATTTTTCGGTGGGACAAGGTGTGGAGATGGATGACGGTGATATTGATGATCCTGGCCTTGTGTAGGCCTAAGTTAATGTGTTTGTTTGTGTTTTAAGGGTTTTTTTTAAGTTTAAAAGGTCAAAATATAATAAATTTAAAATAGAAAAACCCATATAGAATAAAGATATAAAGAAAGAAAATTGTTTTGCACAACTGTACAATGTGTTTGTGTTTTAAGCTAGGTGTAAGTTAAAAGTTTAAAAAAGTAAAAGTTTATAAAGTAAAAAAATGTACAGTAAGCTAAGGTTAATTTATTATTGTGGAAAGAATTTTAAAATAAATTATGTGTAGCCTAATGCAGTGTTTATAACGTCTACAGTAGTATAATGTCCCAGGACTTCACATTCACTCACATTCACTCACCACTCACTCACAGAAACTTTCAGCCCCATTAGCTCCATTCATGCTAAGTGCTCTATAGCCATACAGATGTACCATTTTCTTATCGTTTATACTGTATTTTTACTTTACCTTTTCTATGTTTAGATACACAAACACCATGTGTTACAATTGCCTACAGTCCAGTACAGTAACATGGCATGTAGGTTTGTTGCCTAGAAACAATAAACTACACCATATAGCCTAGATATGTATTAAGCTATACCATCTAGGTTTGTGCACTGTATAATGTTAGCACAATGATGAAATTGCTTAATGACGCATTTAATAATTTCCACCATTAAAAGATTCATGACCACTTTACTTTATAAAGTATCCAGGTATTAGGGAGAGTATGTAGATGAATAAATATAATAAAGAATAATATGCCCACATATTATTCTAAACGTTAACTCAGTAAAGTTAGTATTTGGTAAAGACAATAAATTAATGCAAACAACTTGGAAAATTTGTTTGGTATTATGTACTAAAACGAAACATACCCATATTCTATGACCCTAGCAATTCATGTTCCAGGTATAGACACAACAGTAATGTAAGATACGTACACTAAAGAATATGTACAATTATTAGCACTGTTATTTGAAATAGCCCAAGGTAGAAACGATGTCCATATGTCTGTCACCAGGAAAATAGATGAAAGCATTGTAGTACAGTCATAAAATGGAATATTATACAACAATAAAATAATGACACTACTACTATACTCATTTCAAAATGCTGAGTGAAAGAAGTTAAACTCGGGAGAGTATATACTATATTATTATATTTTATGTAAAGTTTAAAACAGTAAAACCTAATCAACAAGTAAGGTGTATGTGTGTAGGTACAGTGGAGGGTAGTGTTTGAGAAGTAGCAGCGGGGATTCCTTTGGAGTACTGTAAGTATTTGCATATGTTCTGGAGGGAGGTTTCTAGTTGTATACACATTTGGCTCTTTGGCTATTTGTGATTTGCTGAGACTTTTTTTTTTTTGTCAGTTACAATAAACTTTTTTAAGTTTCAGTTTGCTTATGTAAGAACTCTGGTTTCAGAGACAATTTTAGGCTAACAGCCTCCTACTTATTTGTTTAAACAATAAATTCAATTAAATATTTTTCAGCTTTTAAAAAGGAAGAAAATGCCACCATTTGCAACAGCATGGAAGAGCCTGGAGGACATTATGCTAAGTGAAATACATCAGACACACAAGGGCTAATATTATATGATTCCCACCTACAATATGTAGCATCTAAAAGCATCAAACTTGGTCGCCCATAATCCCAGCACTTTGGAAGGCCAAGGTGAGAGGATTACTTGAGCCCAGGAATTCAAGACCAGCCTGGGCAACATAGCAAGACCTCATCTTTACAAAAAATTAGCCAGGTGTGGTGGTACATGCCTGTAGTCCCAGCTACATGGGAGGCTGAGGAGGGAGGATATCTTGAGCCCAGGAGGTCAAGGCTAAGGTGAACCATGATTGTGCCACTGCATTCCATCCTGGGCAGAGTAAGATCCTGACTCAAAAAAAAAAAAAAAAAACACTGAAATAAATCAAATTATAAATAAATAAAATGGCCAAAAAAAGTAGAGAGCAGAACAGTAGTTGCCAGGGGTTAGAAGGAGGGAGAAAAAGTAAGGTATTCATCAAAGGACACCAAGTTTCAGTTGTGCAAGATAATCCCTGAGATCTATTGTACAGCATAGTGCCTACAGTAACAACACTGTGTTATATATACTTACAAATTTGCTGAAAAGATAGATCTTATGTGAAATGTTCTTACCACAAAGGAAAATAATAATTAATAAAGAACAGGGGAGGAAATTTTTGGAGGTGATAGGTATGAATATGATATTGATTATGGTGATGACTCCATGGGTGCATAACTCAAGTTGTATATGTTAAGTATGTATAGCATTTTGTTTGTTAATCATGCCTCGATAAAGCTTTATTTTTTAAAATAAGTCTAACAAAACCAAATTTTAGCAAGAATGTGAAGCACAGGAATTTTTGTTCTGATGGGAGTAAAAACTATTAAACCACTTTAAAACAAGTTGGCATTATCGTGTAAATCTGAACTAGCATATACCTCATGTGTTCAGCATTTTTACTCTTAGGAGAATACTTGAAGATATTGTTACTCATGTGTCCTTAAAGATATATACAAGAGTGTTTATAGCACTATTGTTCAATAACAAAACATTGGAAGCAGTTCAAATGTTTATTATCCATACACTCCACAGATACAATGTAGGCATTCAATGAAACAAAATCTTGCAGTAAACATTAATTAATCACAACTACTGGCAATATGGAGAAATCTTAAAAACAGAGTGTAGGGCTAAAAAATTCAAACCTCCTAAGACTGCATATACAGTAAGATACCATGTTAGATAAAACAAACCAACTAATTAATATGTTATTTAGAAATATACAAATACATTGTACGACTATCATAAAAAGCAAGAGAATAAGGGAAAATTTAGGTTGGCTCTTAACGGCAGGGAGGTGGAATTGGGGATGAGCACACATGTTACCAAGCAAGGGCTCACTTCATGATGCACCTTAGAAGTCAACACCATGCCACTGGCTTTTGAGGGGAAAAAAAATGCTTTAAGTTGCCTGGTGGAAAGACAGGAGGCAATGCTCAAATCTGTGTCACTAAGCTATGAGCAGGAGTAGATTTTATACGTAGAGAGCAACAGTGAGAGAATAGGAAAATGCAGTAAGGTGTGTTCTGATTGGGTCTTGCAATGAGGTGATGCTTTGTCCTTGGTTTTCAAGTCTGTGCTGCAACAAAACAGGGCACCTTTTTAGTTTGGTTCTTGTCCCTCAATCAGAGCACTTAGGTTCCACTTATGGTTGGTTTTGTCATTCCAGCTGACTCTGAGGCCACGAATTGGGCATGTTTGATTCATCTGGGCATGATCTGGTTAGGTGACTTGAATGAAGCCTGGGGAGCCATCATAGCTGTAAAACAACTCCACATTTCATTACATTTTGCAACAGACCAAGTTGAGCCAGATTGGACTTGTTCAAAAAGCTTCTACTGAGTTATTAATGTTCTATGTCTAAGTTGGGGTGACAGGGTCATGAGTGCTCTATTATGCTTTTTAAGAGTTACTGCTATTACTTACATATATGAAGCATATAGTCTATTAAAAGAATGTCATATAACATTGCCTTAATAATTTAGGTGGCAGGACATTATTTAAAAGCAGGGGTAATAAAAGAAAAGAGAGAACACTGCTCTGTTTAACAATGTGAAATATTGGCTTCACTGTGAGAGTAAGGTGACTTGCAAATTATAAGCCAGTTAGAAAACAAGATCTCTCCTTACACATAAATCTAGACTGTACTCTTTCTGAGCATTACAGTTTGTTCTTGCAAAACAGGAGTGCATGTGTCCACTTGTCAAAGCCAGGATTAAAGGTGAGGCAAGTAAAGTGTTTGCCTTGGGCACAAAATTAAGAGCGTGCCAAAAAACTCAGTAATCAAAATCAATAGTTTTTTAATGCAACATTAGAAACAAAGTTAACACAAACAATCTATGATGGATAAATTTTAAATAAATACCAGTGCCATTCTGAGATATACTGGAACCAGAGGAAAAAAGAAAAAATATGCTCTCCTATATAAATGTTCATATTTTTTTAATGGCTAACTTTCTTCAGGACATTAAAGTAATTTTTAAATACTGAAAACCTAAAAAGTAAATGTATTAAAACTTAGAAAATTATTTTAAGTTTAAATATTTTATTTATATAACAAAAGCAGAATTTGTTATAATTTTGCTTTATTGGAAGCAAATACATCAATATCTTTAAGGTATCCTTCTTTGCTTATTTTGGTTTTAGTTAAGAGAATTACCATGTTTGACAATTTTTCTTGACCAGATGATTAAATAATTTTCAATTAACTTCAGCTTGTTGAAATCTTTGACAGGATATCACCGGGACACAAGTTGAAAGCTGTTATTTCTCTTCTGGGTTTGTTTGTTGGTTTGTTTGTTTATATTTCACACGAGGCAGAGGTGGGAGGCGGGAGTGATTCCCCTCCCCCAGCACTTCCCCCTCTGATTGCAAGGTCCTTGATATTGATAACACCACCTCTTCAGCTGGCAACTTTTACCCATTCCCATCCCTTTTCGGTATCTGCCCCACCTCTCTCTCTACTGATCTGCTTTTCCAGTTCATAAAACCTCTTTAGGAATTTTCAGAGCAATTCTAAATAGTGTCTCCTTGTTATGCAGCCCATAACTGCTCCATAGGGAGCATGCACCTTTTACCCACAGTACTTACACATGCAGTTTCTTCCCAAATGCTGCCCTTTAATCTACTGCAAAAAAGGTTTTGATTAGCCAGCCACTCACTTGTAGACTTTTTTCCAGGAATGATTTACAACAGTGGTTTACTGTACTCCTCAAATTCCAGGGAAAGAGAGGAAAATTGTGACAGCATTCCCAGTTCTTCTCCAAATAGTGGGTCTCTCTCCCCTCCAAAATGCTTAGTTGACTTCTTAGCCTTGACATACATAACCTGAAAGTAGATATGGGGCATTGTTTTTTTTTATGTTACTTTTTATTTTTATTTTTTCTTGCTGCTGCTGATGAAACATTCATTTTAAATACATTTTTATAGCATTATAATTGTTCAAGGTCCATTTATGAGTGAGAACATATGGAACTCTGTTCTTTGTTTCTATGATAAATCACTGAGTATGATCGACTCCAAATCCACCCAAGTTGCTGCAAAATCCATATATTTGTCCTTCTTTATGGCTGCATGATATTCCATTGTGTATATGTACCTCATTTTTTTAATCCAGTCCAGCTTCAATGGGCAACACGGTTGGTTCCATGATTTTGCTATTGTGAATAGAGCTGCAACAAACATACGTGTGCAGATATCTTTTTGGTAGAATGATTTGACTTCCTCCAGGTATATTCCCAATAGGGGAATTGCTGGGTCCTATGGAAGGTCAATTTCTAGTTCTTTCAGAAATCGCCACATTGTCTTCCAGAGAGGTTGTGCTAGTCTGCATTCCCACCAGCAGCGTAGAAGCGTTCCTTTTTTCTTCACAACCTCGCCAGCATCTGTTTTTGTTTGTTTTATTAATGATGGGTACCTGCATGATCAATGTTTATATACCTAACCCTGAAATGTACCCACATCTTTATAATAAAAAGTTTAAAAAATAAATAATAAATAAATAATAAATAAAAATAAATAGGTTTTTAGTCACATCCTTTGAATATCCTGTTTAGGGAATCTAGTACTTTGCTTGAAATGTAAAGAGAGTTTGATCTAATCATCTAGGAGATTTCATAAAACTGAGAGTCTCTTTTAACAATTTGTAACAAAAGCAGGCTCACAGTTCACCACTATGAAGAGATAGCAAAGGGCCACCTAAGAGGACCCACACTTTCTCATAGACACTATACAGCTTGGAATGCCAAAGTAACCCCATATCCATCTCTTCTACCCTAAAATCTTGGGCATTTTAGGAATTATCATTTCAATAAGAATTGCTCATTGTTTTGCTGGAAATTCCTGGGGCATTACTACAGACTGAATGCTTTAGACTTTAGGAAACGTGCTTCTGTAGGGAGAGAAGGCTGAATTCCAAAACAAAATCAAACCCAAAGGTAAGTAACACGATATCTTTGGATTTACTAGAGGTTTAGAAGATTTAAGAATCCAAACCTTTATAAAATTGAGGTCAAGGAAATCAGGTTAGAAACTGGCCTATGAGAATAGTAACAACCTATATGCATGACATAGCTATTATAATTAGGAACTGAGACCAACTGCATTAACATGACCTAGTTGTTCTGAGAAAACTTAGCCTGGGGAAAATAGATAATGTCATTGTGTGCTTCAGGAAATTCCTGAAAATAAACATTTCTTAAACAACACTGTTTACCTGGGCAAACAGCTTACTTTTAAAAACTTGTGTTTCAAGACTAGTTTTAAGACCTTCACTTTTCTACATTCACCAGTGCCAAATTATTATGCTATGAATGTTTGATACCAAACCAGGCTCATTCTGCCCATCACACAGTAAGCCAATCACTGAGATATGAGTTTTACAGCAGGGAAAAGATTATATTTATAAGGCAACTGAGTGAGAAGACAGGAGAACAGCCCTCAAATCCGCCTCATCTAAGAGGGTGTCTAGGGGTATTTATAGGATAAAAACAACAACAGCAAGAAGATGATCTGAGGTGTGGAATAGAGTGATTGGAAGTAAGGAAAAGTGAAGGAAACGGCCATCTGCTCAAGTATTGTCAAGTTTCTTGGCTTTTCATAGGACACATGTTCACAAAATGGCATCAATAGCATGATCTGAGGGTGGATGTTTTTTATCCTCTGACGTCAAACGGTCACCTATTGGATATTCATGCAGACCCAGTAAAGGGTTGGTGGTCTCAACCGACTTGAAATGGAAAAGAGCTGACCTCAAGCTCCTAAAAATTTAAGCAACTGTGACCATGGTGACCTATAAATCAGAAATGTTATCCATAAGGAAGTTAGTAGAAGTTTAGTTATATATTGCTTAGCTAAGTGACTTGTATCTATGTAGGTATTAAAATCAACTAAAAACAAGTGACTAAAAGCAAGCAAAGCAAGTTAAGTTTGGCAGACCTAGTCAAGTTAGTCCTCAATTTCACTTTTCCCAGTTCCAGTCAGTTCCCCGTCTTGAAAGACCTACCTTAAATCATTTGAATATCTTTTAATATTCGCCCCAAAAGAAAAAAAGATTTTCCCCTTCCTCCAAATCCTTTCTTCTGAGATGCTGCTAGGACTCTCTCAAGATGAAGATTGTCTCATTTTAGAAAAGTCAACAGATAGAAACCTAGAGTGACTCCTTGTTGAAGATTTAATTTCCGAGGTGCTTTGTCCTTAGGATCACTTTCTGTACAAAGTTTATTATTTCCCATACTACATCATAATTCCCTCTAATTAGTCCAAACTTTAACTTTTTAAATATATAGACATGAAGAAAGATGGGAAAGATTTTTTTTTTTTGACTTTCACCTCTTCTTTAGTGGTATCGTTGGGGAAGAAGCAGTAATAAATCAAGTATTAGGGCATTCTGGTGGTATCCAGCATCAAAGTAAGCTATGGTTTAGAGAGAAAATGAAAGATATGGTACAAGTATGCATTGCTAGAGCAGTGTTTAAGACAACTAAGAATAATCTAAGGTCAAAATTTCTAGTCACCACTGTATGCCAGAGAAAGCTGTTGTTGAAAAGATTTATAGAGGTCTAGGTTGTCAGTCTAAGCCTGGATAACATTACGAAGCTTGTATTTTAAAATTTTTGAATTTGTTTTATTAGTTTGAATCAAGATCTCACTCTATCACCCGGGCTGGAGTGCAGTGGCACAATCATGGCTCACTGCAGCCTCAACTTCCTGGGCTCAGGTGATCCTCCCAAGTAGCTAGGACTACAGACACTTGCCACTAGGCCTAGTTAATTTTTTGTAGAGACAAGATCACACTATGTCACCCAGGCTGGTCATGAACTCATGGGCTCAAGCAATCCTCCCTCCTTGGCATACCAAAGGGCTGGGATTACAGAGGTGAAACACTGAGCCTGGCCAGAGAATGTTTACAGAGTTGTTCATGCTGCCTATATGCTTTTCCTTATATCCTTGCTCTTCCAGTATTCCATATTTTTCAGATTACTCCTTTCCAGGGAGGCATTCTTCTTCTTTGATCATTTACTGGCTTAAGTTCAGTTTTTATCTTACTAGTACCAAAGCTGATACTAAATGCATATTTATAGTAGTGGCTGGTCTGAAAATAGGAATCAGTTACATGTTTATCCGTGGAACACCTGTGAAAATGAGCTGAGGCTCCTCTCCAAAATCTATTACCACAACCAGTACCACAGAAGAAACTAAAATATTGTATATTTTAATATCATTCCAACTGATTCAGTCAGTGATTTAACATCTCAAGTCATCTATTTATTGAAAACCAGACATCTAGAAATATCAGGTTGTTACTTACAAGGGGAACCCAAAGGAAACTAGAATTTATTTATAAAATTGTGTACTTATTCTTACATGTTTAAACTTCAGTCACCTTCTAAGCACTCTTCATTTGATACAATGCACTTATCAAGACCCTTTTTCCACTGCTCAAAACAGTTTTTTAACTCATCAATTTTGATGCCTTTTAGTGCTTCTGTCGTTTTTTGTTTCACCTCTTCCACATCAGCAAAACATTTCCCTTTGAGGATTTTTTTCAACCTTCATCCAGGGAAACAAAAAAAAGTTGCTTGGGGTGAGATTGGGTGAATAGGGAGGGTGGGACACAGGGGTCATGCTGTTTTTGGTCAAAACTTCTGAACATTTAGCACGGTGTGGGCAAGTTGTTTACGTAAGTCACCCATCATGAAATGGGTAAACACACTGAAAGAATCTCAAAAAAAAGTTCACAGAAGTCAAACACAGCCTCTCACAACAATGCGAACTGGTACACTGATGCCAATGGGTCCTAGGACACTTACTTAGCAGGGGAGGTCTGTACTACAAGGGGCCTGTCCTCCGAAAGATAATACCAGGTTTTGAGGGCTGTCCTCATATTTGACGAAAAATAATCTGCCCCATTGCCTATGTGGACTTGGTTTCCATATGACCCTCTTTCCAATTTCATTAATAAAAATATTAAGAATGACAGAGGTAGTATTTTCTTGCATTTGAAAGAAGACATTTTATATCTTTGTCACTCTTCAGACTCAATTCATTTTTCACATACTTTAAAACATGCAAATTATCTAACTCCCTTGGTAAATTAATCTTATATATAAAATTTTTAAAATCATTATTAGGTATTTGTTTAATATGATTAACATATAATAGTTTTAATCTGTTTTTGTGTAATCTCTTAGAAGGTAGCATAGGGAGATAAAAATGGAAAGAGATTTAAATAGTCTTTTTTTTTTGTGCTCTGACGCTTTGACATCTGGGGTCTTGCTGATGCTGGAGAAACTATCCCTCCTAAAATGAACACATTTCTGGAGATGGTAAACAACTCAACCCACCCAATGACCTTGCTTTTCAAGTGCAAACCAATCAATCTAGTATTCACACTTCAAACAGCTCCTTTGGGCTCTTACAGTCCAGGCCACTATTCCCAGAAAACAAAAGAATGCAACAAAAGTTCTTGCCCACAGTTTTCTCCTGTACCCTCTGCCTCTTGACTGACATAGATGCTTCCACGGTGGTCACCCATGGTGTGACCGTGTGCCCATTCTCTTGCAAGTAATAATAGATAAGCTATGATATATGCTGTATGTTTAAATGAGTATACATAACAACAGAATATATATATATATATACACATATATATAAATGTTCACATGCCTAGATGTACACAAGAAAGTCCTGTTTAGATGATACATCAAATTTATTACAGTGATTACTTCCAGGTAAGTCAGGAGGGATTTTTACTTTATTCTTAATTTTTAAAAATATGTTTACGTTAATGCATTTATATATTAATTGTTGAATTCAAAATAAATAAAAATAAGTTTTAAAAGTTGATAACTAAATAACATAGCTCATGTTGGTAGAAAGTAGTCCAAGAAGCAGCTAAAGTGGTCAATTTAAAATTTTCACCAACATTATCATCAACCTACCACTCAAAATTCAAGGTGTCTAAGACCCAGCATGTTTAGGGCCAACTAGACACGAGAAGCAAGATAGTTCTATCTCATCACTCCAGTTGCAAGCTTCCTTTTATTTCAGTGCTATGGGAAAACAGGAATCTCTTTTTTTATTGACTCAGTGAAACAAAATTAGAATTATAGCTATACAGAGTGAAATGAATGCAAGTCTTGAGCAACACAGTATAATGCTTAGCTATATGCAAAGCCACTAACTTTTAGTAAATATAATTTTTCTTTTTTTCCTCTTTTACCTGAAAAATGTGATGATGAATGTCCTATTAACTACAAGAAATTATTTTAGAATTCTAACAAGTTTTATTTGGAAAAGTATTCAAAAAACTAATATTTATGCAAAATTCTCCTTTCTGGAGTTTTCCCCTCCCCATTGCTAGATAAAATACAAGAACAAATGAGAATATTTGCCAGGATAGTCAGCTATCGTGATTGCAAGCAATCTCTTTGTTCTTTGAATTCATACAAGTTACTGTTCATATAATTTATATACTTTCATGCCATATTACAAAGCATGTCTGCGCAAAAGGTAGACTTCATTAAATATTTCTTAAAGTAATAAGTTTCATTTTACACAAATGGAAAATATTCATATTAAAGCTGATATCATAAGGGATGGCTCACACAGACCTGACTAATCTAGTATGTGCTTTAACTTGGGCAGATTAATAAATGTCATTAGCTTGGATTTCTTCCATATATTTCCTCAAAACAAATATTAAAAGAGTAGATCAATATAAAATGGAAGGTTAAAATAACATCAATTTTACAGCAAAACAGTCACAAAGAATCTCTCATGCAAACATTGAGAACTAGCTACAGACCACTTTGACGATTAAATTAAGATGTGTGTCTTCTGAAAAATTTCCAAAATTCCTTAGATTTCATATTCTAAAGAAACTTTGGAGATCCCCTACTGGTCCATAAATATCCCAGTGGACAACAGGCCAAGATTTCCAGCACCCTTAAAAATAAAAAACAATTAAAGCTCCCAAATGAGACACAGGGCTCAAAAATAGATGATGCTGAACTTTTAATATGCAGATTTTAAGAACAATGCTTGAGAGAATAATGTTTTGATGGAGATGAGTCGTGAAAATCAGCTGAATAATTCCTCCTTCCAAATCCACTTCTTCATCCAATATCTAGGGAGGAAAAATAGAGAAGAAAATAATACATCCAAGGATTGAAACTGATGTCTCATTCCCAAATGGGGTAGGATTTATGCTTTCTTCTCCTCAGAGAAAGAAGGGAAGCAGTAGGGAATAAAGGGGGGAGAAAGTTTTGGTTGTTTAGTAAGGGATAAAGCACATTGCTAAAATTATCAGCTTCATAGACATAGTGTTTGCATCTGCCCTGTCTATCCGTGCATTCTCAGCACCTAACATACTGTGCGCATCCAATAAATGTTAGTTGAATGAATAAATAATTGAAATCAGGATTTTTTCTGAGATGGCATGCTCTTTTGTACACCATAGAGAAAGTAGACTACATGTTAGACCATTCTAACTATAAATTCTAAACTATAGTAACCATAGGATATAAAATATGAGGTTGGGTGAGAAGAATATAAGTCAAAAGATGCAAAAGGTAATTTAAGATAAGAGACTCAGAGAACTGATGAGGGGGTCATATTGCCTGATACTTACTTAGGCCTTGGATTATGGAGATGAATTGAAAAAGCTAGGGTCAACCATAAGAGGATATGTGCACCTCATACCACACCTAGAGGTACCACAACACTTCATAATATCTTTGCAGTCTTTATCTTTTGTACAAGGATCCTCAAAACAATAGATCTGAGACTGTTTAGAGGCCTCTTTGCGATTACGGGGTCTAAATTTGGTTTGACTTGAGTCTTGACTGCCACTCTGTTGCTTTGTCTCAAAAGATTTTATAAATTCAGGACACACACCCAGCTTCTCATCATCTGTGAAAGAAAAAAGGAATTGTGAGCTATTTTTTAATCTCCTCTTTATTGCTACAAGGTAATTAATTCATCTAAATTATATATTTATAATCTTCTTAATCATGCTCTTCTGTTATTTGATTTCTCGCCTTAAATCATGTTTTTAAAGCACTATAAAGCGCTACCACATATATTTTTAAGGTATAATTATGAACTAGCTGTAGGACCAGGTTCAACCTGGTTACTGTAATACCTTGATATATGTGATATGTGATATATATATATAGTATATTTAGAATACATATATTTGGAATATTTATATACATATTTGAGAATATATATATTTAATTTGAAATAAATTAAGGTCAATAAATTACTTATAAAATAAAGAAAGCTGTTTCAATTCCTGTTTGTCTACTTTACTAGAATCTTATTTCAGTGCTATATGGAACTAACAAAATAGTCTTGAACGTGTTTTTTTAATCACCAGATGTATTCAAATGTAGGCTTTCAGAAAATGAGATATGGAAGTCTAAATTGTGAATAATTAACAGATGTAGATAGCTTTAATTCATTCATTTACTCACTTATTTAATTTCTAACAAATATTTGTTTTAAGTGCTTACGATGTGTGCTAGAGTTGTCAGCCCTATTTGTGAACAGAAGAAAATTTAAAATGTCCTTTCTTTCATGAAGTGGACAAGATAGATAATAAGAATACATTAGTAAGATTTATAGTATATTAAACAAAGATTATTGCTAAGGTGAAGAATTAAATCAAAAGAGATTCCTAAAAATTCCTTGCAATCCTAAAGGCCTCTAATTCTTTAACCCTGGCCATGCAAACAATAATCTACATAAATCAGTTGTTTTCAGAAGGTTTTGCACACTTTACATCTTATCTATTCACACTAATTGCCATTCAAGAAGCACTGACCAAACTTTCACCAGGACTAACAGGAATAATATTCCTTTACATGGTGTCAATTAGGTTATAGATTTTTTCATTAAAATGTTTTCAGAGTGATTCTATGGCAATTTGACACTATAGAAAGTTAACAAAATTTAACATATGATTGTAGTAATTTCTGTTGGCCATGATACCACAAACTAAGAAACACTAGACATACGAGAAGAGTAGAGCCGGGCATGGTGGCTCATACCTGTAATCCCAGTACTGTGGGAGGCAGAGGCAAGAGGATTGCCTGATCCCAAGGGTTTGAGACCAGCAACTAGTGAGAACTTATCTCAACAATAAATTAAAAAAAAAAAAATAGCTGGGCGTGGTGGTGTGCCTGTAGTTGCAGCTACTTGGAAGGCTGAGACAGAAGGATCACCTGAGACCAGCAGGTCGAGGCTGTGGTAGCCATAAGCGTGCCACTGTACTCCAGCTTGGGCGACAGAGTGACACTCTGACTCAAAAAAAAAAAAAAAAAAGAGAAGAGTAGTATTATGGAAAATATAGAAATTAGACAATAAATAAACTTGGTTGTCTGAATTGATTTTGTAAAGGAGAAATAAAGAAAAATTGTAGAACTATATAATCAACCAAGTATTAAGTTCAATGTAAAACTCAATTTCCCTTTTCCCTATAACCTTCACATTCCTTTGGTAGGAGAATAACAGAATTAAAGAATTTAAAGTTTGGAAACAGCTTATAATCCTTTTTATGAAAGGAATACACTTATTACAAAGTTTCCTTTTGTCATTCTCCCTAATTCTGGAGAAAAGCTGATAAAATGTTCTACACAGTTCATTCTTCTACGACATTTTCTTTCACTATGAATGTGCACAATCCTCTCAATCAAGCTCTGGATAATTATTCTCTAATGCTTGCATGTTTATCAGATAATAATGATGTCTCTCACCTACCTTTCCCTCATTCCATCTTTGCTCTGTATTCCATAGTTATGATTTCAGGTGGAAGAATTCCATTACATTCCATTGCACAATGTACTCGGTAACTAATTTCAAATGAAAGTGAGTTCCTGTCCTTACAGTAAATAAATAACCATTTTTCCTCTTGTTTTTCCTTCTCATTTTTAACTCTGTCCTTCCTATTTCACTTTGTCATCTTCTCTGGAAGACACTGCTAGGCCAAGCTCTTTTCCTCCTCCTCTTTACCCTGATTTTGTTTAGGGGAGCAATGTCCCCAGTTGTTCTCAAGTGGGAGCATTTCAGAAATCTTTGCCAACTGATTTAGTTGTTACAGCACTGGAGCATCCTGGCAGTATTCAGTGAATAAGTCAGGTCTGTTGGGTGTCCTGCAATGGGTAGGCTCCAAATGACAATGGAAGACTCCACCCTCCCTACCTCAAGACTACATGAAAAAAAAAGAAACTGTTATTTGTTTAAGCTACAGTTAGTCAAGAATTCTATTACTTGCAGTTGAACATAATTCTCAACTGATAAGCCCTCCAGTCGCGAACATCTGTCCTCTATTTCATATCATTCATCAGAAAATGCAGTAAATTTCATATTCCACTCAGGGAAACATTCCAGAAGAAAAAGAGATAACCAGTGTCTCACCTACTCCTTGTGCATCCTGGTCTTGCCAAACACCTAAGGGAGATGGAGAATAAGATGGAGGATAAGTGTTTTCTCGTTGCCCACTGATCTTCCTTTTAATGAATTCTAAGTGATTTGAAATGTTATCTTCACTCTTAAGCAATTACTACAGGGAGTGATTGGAAAACACAGTAGCTTGTCTCTGTTTGTCACACTACAGCCACTTATCATTTTATCATCTTAGTGAATATATAGCATAAAGTTATGCTTGACATATATAATTCTTTATGTTGTGAATTTTCATTATTTGATAAGGAATATTATTTCATCAACTATTGCATTCACATATAATATGGCAGAATGCATTCTTCTTCATCACACTCCCAATCCCACACCTCTGGGTCTAAGGAACTAGAATACTTTTTTTAAAAAATTATTTTGGAGCCGGGCTTGGTGGCTCAGCCTGTAATCCCGCACTTTGGGAGGCTGAGGTGAGTGGATCGCCTGAGCCCGCGGGTTTGAGACCCGCCTGGGCAACTTGACGAGACCTCATCTCTACAATAAATCAAAAAATCAGCCGGGCATGGTAGTGCGTGCCTGTAATTCCAGCGACTCGGAAGGCTGAGGGGGAAGGATTGCCGGAGCCCAGTGGATCGAGGCTGCAGTGGCTGGGAACGGCCACTGCACTCCAGTCGGGGCAACAGAGTGAGATTCCAACTCAAAAAAAAAAAAAAAAATTATTTTGGAGTGATTTTAGATTTCAAAATGGTTGCAAAGCTAGTACAGAGTGTGCCTGTATACCTTTCCCCTAACTTTCTTCCTATCTTACATAACCATGGTACAATAATCAAAACAAACTGAC
>CAUYQG010052351.1:0-12555 GCA_963574415.1 Tarsius wallacei
TTTTGTCTAAGATTAAGTCCATCATCTTATTTTCTTTTTCTGTTTTTTTAAGTCAAAGCCTTACTCTGTCTCCCAGGCTGGAGTTCAATGACACGCTCCTGGCCACTGCAGCCTTGACCTGCTGGGCCCAGGCGATCCTTCTGCCTCAGCCAAGTAGCTGGAACTACAGGCACTTGCCACCATGCCTGGCTAATTTTTTGATTTATTGTAGAGACTAAGTCTCACCAAGTTGCTCAGACTGGTCTCAAACCCCTAGACTCAGGCAATCCTCTCACCTTGGCCTCCCAAAGTGCTGGAATTACAGGCTTGAGCCACCATGCCTGGCCTGTTTTTTTTTTTTTTTTTAATAGTTACATCATCATTCAAGGTTTAAATCACTGTTTACTCATAGCCATTTATTTTCCTTGTTCTTGCATGTAATTCATTGCCAACTATTTTCTTTTTTTTTTTTTTGAGTTGGAGTCTCACTCTGTCACCCAGACTGGAGTGCAGTGGCCGCTCCCAGCCACCACAGCCTCAACCTGCTGGGATCCCGCGATCCTTCCACCTCAGCCTTCGAGTAGCTGGAATTACAGGCATGCGCTACCACACCCGGCTGATTTTTTATTTATTGTAGAGATGAAGTCTTGCCAAGTTGCCCAGATGGGTCTCGAACCCGCGGGCTCAGGCAATCCACTCACCTCAGCCTCCCAAATGCACGGAATTACAGGCTGAGCCACCGAGCCCGGCTTCATTGCCAACTATTTTCAAGTTTTTTCTTTTCACATTTGTTGAGTATTTTCCACCTTTCCCCCTCTTTCTATTGTCTAAGTTTATCCTGTTTCCTATCATTTTGGTACTTAAAAAAAATTAACTTGCTTCCTACCTTATATCCCAGTCTTCTTTTCTATGATTAAACTTTGAATGGTGAAGTTTATGCCTTTGGCTTTTGGGGCCCCTGTGTCTTTGCTTACATCACCTCTGCAGAATCTTGTTCCCATTTCTTTATATATCCCATTATTCTCTGAGGTTCATCATAAATGCATTTCTTCCGGGAAGATTTTTTGATCTTTCATTCTCTGTTTTTTATCTCCAACTTGATAAAGATCTTTCTTGTCCCTAAACTCCTAAAATATCTTCTCATGCCTCTAGTTTATTGTCATGTTCCTAATAGGAAAGACTACCAAGAATGTGGACTTTTGAGTACCAGATTGACTCAGCTTTATCACTTTCCAACTCAGTGGCCTTCAACTCGTTATTGAATATCTCTGAGCTTCATATTATTCATCTAAGTAACCAAAATAATAATACCCAGCCATCAGGTTTATTGGGAAGATTAGAAATGATATATGACACAGCCTCTAACAGTATTTTCAGTCCAGAATTGCCATTCGATAGGTATTAGTTGAATGAGAAAATCTCTCTAGGTAGAGTATGCTGGAGAGTATTGTGGACTATGAAATAGAGAAAGCATTCAAGAAATACTTGCACAGTGAAAGGGCTGAAATTGCAAGAGGCAAACACCCGCCATCAATTTCCTCCATCACTTTTTAAATCTGTCCACCAAGAGTCAGAGAAGACTAAAATTATACTGGGTGAAAGTCTGACCCATTTATCATCTATCAGGTAGTGACTTTTGCCTGAAGACATCCCCCCAAGACAATGGAAAGCAGCGTCCTAAAATTGCATTTCAACTGTTTATAGTGACCATAACCATCGCTGGTCCCATTTTCTGAGCTGAGTATTACATTTACTGTTTCTCAAGCTTGAGGGAACTCTGCCCTTGCATGCATTTTCAAAAATAATAGCTATTGGTTGTGCTACAGTGACTTTGCCAATTCCCTTAGCTTTCAAACTCTGCTGATATGAATGCATCCAGCATAGCGTGTAAAAGTTCCCTGACTCCTTGCCTTTTTCTACTTCCAGTGTGCTTTTCTCTTGATCAGATGTGCATGTTTTTAAACAGTATGTTCCCCATATGTTGATGGTCAGTTATCTATCGGATAAAGTAAGCAAAATTATCCTAAGACCTTTTCTTTGGTTCTCTATAATAGGGATGTGTCTGCATGTTACAGAATGTGGTTTTGAAGTTCAGACTGCCTACAGTGGAACTCTGACTCAACCGTTAGCTTTGTGACTTCAGGCAAATTTATGCCATTGTGAACCTCAGTTTGTTTCTCTGGAAAATGGGAATAAGAATTAATTCTGTTGAGTCTGAAATAGTGTCACTGAAAGAACTTAAATGAAATAGAGCAATTGAAAATGAAACATATTGAATAACACATAGAGACAGCTTAATATATATTAGCTATTAAAGTTAACGTTTTATCATAAATCTTTTATAACTAGCAACTTTATGGTTGATTTATGCTTTCCAAATTGTATTTGGATTTAACCATTCTACATTTATGGTTGTTTATTTATTTTGTGTTGGTTTATTTTTGTTTTCCCTTAGGATGAAATTTCACTTAATGAGTTGTCCAAGTTTGATGTCTGAGTTGGGATACTGTTAGCAAGAGGAAATAGCATGGAAAACTTTGGTTACTCTACAATGCAGATTTTCCAATGTCTGGTTCAGTGGTTCTCAGAGTTTCTTCTTTTCCCTGCTTTGGAATGCCTAACACACTCCCATTAATATCAGTAGCTGGCTGATTCTTATGGGGGTACAAATTAAAAACAAACAAACAGAAAATTCCCCTAATTCCAGGACACCTGCCAGTCCACACAGTAACTTTATACAAGTGAAACAAAGGCTACCCTTTCTGTAGGTGCTTGGCAGTTTAGGTGCTACTGTGCAAGATAAACTAGTCTCTTCTGGGGGGATGGAGTGGGATGGTGGTCACCCTTGAACCTGAGCATAGACACTGGCGACTGACCCTGGATGGATATCAGTCCTACCTGCTCCTTGACTCAGTACAACCTTGCATGGAGCCCTGCTGGGGCAGGCACATATCCTCCACACCCTGTGGGAGTCACTGTCGTACCAGGAGGCAGTATAGCTTTTCTCTTGTTACTACAGCCAATTGTCTGCATCCCTGGGCTCTGTGTCTGCAGGGTCAACCAACTGCTGATGGAAAATATTTGAAAAACAAAAAACCAACACAACAATAAAAATAATATAAATAAAAATACAGTATAACAACTGTGTATATAGCATTTATATTGTATTGAGTATTATGAGTAGTCTAGACATGATTTGAAGCATACAGGAGAACATAGGCTGATTATATGCAAATACGATGCCACTTTATATAAGGGACTTGAGCATCCAGAGGTTTTGGTACTGGATGAGGGGGTTGTCTGGGACCAGTTTCTTTTGGATACTAAGAGACAACTGTACAAGGATATCCCTCTGTCCACTAAGTACCCTGATACCTCTTTGATGCTTTTAATGGGACATAGAACTGCAAGAACTTTTGAAAACCTTTTCTGCTGGCATGAATGACATAGCGAGATTTCTTTTAGGAAGGAATAAAAGTTGGGAACCAATTCTTTCCCAAGAGAACTGCATGAGAGCCTCCAGGAAAACTGCATTCGGTTGGGACAGGATTGAATGCAGTCTCTGGAGGGGAAAGCAAACTGCATGTCTCAGCATTTGCGGAGATCCACATGATTTCTCAGCAAACCTCTCTACTCTCCATCATGTGGGTGGAGGGGGCCCTGTCCCCTGTCATGCACAGACCAAGGGTAAGCCCCATGCCTGGTCTAGACCAGCATGCAGTGGCACTTGTAAGAACAGGGATGCTTCCTCGTCCCTGCAGGCTTGCTGGTGTGTTTCCAAACAGTTGAGGGCTAATTCTTGCAGCACAAATGTTCAATCCCACTATCCTCAGTCAGCCTGGCTTTCTACTTCCAGCTTGTCAGGCTCTGCACATCCTCTAAACTCATTTGGAGAGAAGAAAATGCTCTTTGTTGCCGTCTATAAGGAAAATATGTTGCAAACAGGAACAAAGATAAGAAAAGGAGGAGACAGGGCAACCTGTATTCTTCCATTAAATTTATGTCGCTCAGCATTGAGAGTCAAGCAAAATGTTTGAGGCCAAATTCATCTTTTATTGAATTGCAATAAAAAGATAATATGTCTAGATTTTTTACTGATTTGACACTTTACAATATTAAACTTCGTCGAATCCAAAATTATATCAATTATAAGATGCTCCCTTTAGAATACATTCAAATATGATATAGTGCCTTATTATTCCTTAAAATGTGTATTTTTTTACTTATCTAAAGACCATTTTTGATTCATTAAAATGAATACATATATATATATAATATGAGAGAAATGATATATTACTCTTTTGCATACGCAAAAGGAAAATTAAAGTGAAATAAGTGAGTTAAGGTATTCCTAAGCCTTTGTAAAGTCTGAATCTTCTGAGTCAGTCATTGATAGTCATGATGACTTTTCACATAGTATTATTCTCTGTGACATCAAAAGCATTGGTAAGTGGCTTTTCTTTAAAAAAAAGAAAGAAAATACAGTATTGTTTTCCAATTTTAAAACTGTGTTCTTATTTTGCTTCCCCAGAAAGTCTACAAATCTTTGTGCATAGTGTAATTGTTGCATTCATATTTTAGTATTTCCTAGAGTCACAGGGTTGTATTTGACTGTATTTGATAACCAGTACATATTCATTCCTCTGGGTTGCACATCACACTTCAGTAACAGAGAAGGAAAATCAGAAAAATTTTCCTGTAAAGTATTTCTCTAGTTTTGGAGTCCTGCAGATAAAATGGTATGTCTTCAGGTGTTAGAAAAATCTGGGTCATATACCTCTGCTTGGGAACTTGAAAGACTTTTGATAAATGTTTGATTTCAAGATGATAGTGTTTTCCTTTTGGTTTGTCAGAAACTGACTCTGATACATATATTTTAAGGAAAAAAGGGGAAATCCCAAATCACTCATGAGACTATCAACAATATGCTCATTCTTTGAAGTCTAACTTAAATCTTTCTTCTCTGGGGTACCTTTTAGAATTCAGTTTGGGCTGATCCCCATCCTATCTGAATTCTATAGTGTTCTGGTTCCTTTTTCTAAAACTGTATTTTATCATATTTGTAAATTATTTTTGAAATCAGAGTCTGCCTTCGGACACCTCTTATAGTGTTAAAAAAAACTTGATGGGTATGTGTGAGTCTTTTAATTTGGGATGAAGAATTGGGTGAAAGACATTTGAGATTTAATCCCACAAACACTGGTTGGAGACTAAGAATGTGAGACAGGAACGAGGTAAAGCCAATTAATTGTGCATTAATGAATGGGTTACTACTGTGGGCAACTGAGTGTCATTTTTATTGGAGACTGTGGTAAGCTGAATTATGGCACTGCAAAGAGGCTTATGAATATGTTTCCTTACATGGTAAAAGTAACTGTGTAGATGTCGATGGATTAAGGATATTGAAATGAGAGGTTGCTAGTGGGCCCAGTATAATCACAGTGGCCCTTATATGAGGAAGGCAGAAGGGTCAGAGTCACAGAAGGCAACATGACAGCAGAAACAGAGGGAGGGAAGGAGATGTGACAATGGGATCAGATGTCACAGTGATGTGAGGAAAACACCAGGGGTCAAGGAACGCAGGTGGTCTCTAGAGGCTGGAGAAAGCAAGGGAGTGGTTTTGCACTAGTGCCCCCAGAAGGAATGCAGTCCTGCCAAAACCTTGATCTTTAGCTCAGTGAAATGTATTTCAGAATTTCGACCTGCAGAATGGCAAGATAACACATGTGTTGTTTGAAGTCATTAAGTTTGTGATAATTTGTTACAACAGTGGCAGGAAACTAACACAGGGATCTTTTGAGGAACCATGTGGATCATGCTTTGTAATTATGCCACTGAGGGTCAAGGAAACTGAGGTATTTGCCCACCAACTCCCATCACTCATTGGGTAAGGATTATATCCCTCAAGGTGTTAACATTCCATCAGTTCTGGCTTGTTCAAGCTGAGCACCCACCTGCCTTCTTTAGGGACCAGAGAAAGCCCTGAATCAGAGACAAAGGTGTATAAATTAGAAAGACATAGATTTGTCTATAATGTGTCCACTGAAGGTGCAGGTGACATGCAGGATGGACCAAGGGAATATGGCTGGTGCCCTGGCATTACCTGCCATAGTGTGTAAGTATGTATATTCATGTGTGTGTATGTGTGTCTTCTTCCCCCGTTATCAAGTTTTCTAAACCTTGAAACTTCTCTGTCACTAACCAGAGGCCCCAGTTCAGTGCCTGCATGTAGGAAAAACACTTCTTGACTGATTGGGTAGCAGAATGTGACAGTCTGTGAATGTCACAGTAAATAAGGAAGTTGGCTATTTTTCTGTGATGCTTTCTCTAATTCCTAAATTAAGACTGTGCAGAGAAGAAAAAAATGGCTGTTCCTTGGAAACAAATTCAAGAGATTTGGGAATCCAAGGCAGTTTGGGTACAAGGTGGCTGTCAATCACAAATTCAAGTTGTCACCAGGCAAAATGACCCTGTCCTGCTGTGTGACCGATCTGCAATCTACGACTCCCTCATCAAGGTTAGCAGATAAATCAATACAAAAAGAGATGAACATTGCAGGCAATGCTGATGTCAAACAGCCATTTCATGCATCTGGCAGAAAATTGAGCTTTATTGGTAAAGCACTAAAGACTTCCTTCATGAAAGTGCCAGGCTCCCTTGTCCTGACAGGAAAATCAGATTAATGCTCACAAATCCTTCATGACATCTGAAAGATGGTTCTTTCTTGACAAGGGTTTAGATAGGACAATGGGAAGAACACCAGCATGGTCTTCCCTTTGCTAGGCATCTAATTTGACCTAGCTTTCTTTGGGTACTTGTTAAGTAACAGATTCTCTATTTTTTAACCTCAGCGTTTACACACACACATACACACAAACACACACACACACAGACACACACATATGGCAATGAACTTCAGCAAGAGCAGCACTGCTGATGGAGATGTGTTGTGCATCCCATCTGTACTTCCAGCTCTGCCAGGCACATTAGCCTTCGGAACATATTTACAATAAAGGCTGAGTACCTCTTCTTCAAGTGAAACCTAGAAGATTATCTTCATTTTCCTTATTGTCTTTATTTTCTGTACTATCTTTATTTACTGCTGCCCCTGATTTGAACGACAGACAAAAGTTTGAGGCTCTTGAACAGTGTTTGAGTTTGAGTACATTTTTTGACACCCACTGACTGTCAAAATGGCCCTAGGATATTAAAAAAGTTCTTGCTTATACATAAGTATGAAAACATCTGTATGCATACATACATAGAGCTATGTCTTAAGGACCATTTTGTGGCTAAACTATTTGCAACTGATAAATGATAAATATAAAGTATGATATGAAAATTAATCTTGTAGAAGGATCAGCAGGATCCAAAGTTCATTTTAGTGCAGAAAAAAATATGATTAAATCACCATAGATTCAGAATTTTGCTAGTTATGGAAGTCCTGATTGTTACCAGCCTCAAGGAAATCTCTGTCTCGTGCATATTCATGACAAACTTGTGAAACAAGTGAGGTTCAAGTACAGAAACTTTGGAGTAACTCTATTAAAAACCAGCTCTCTGCCTAGTTGAGTCACTAAGTTCTGCTTAAAATTGAGCAAATATTGGAATGATCTGGGATACACTAACTCTGACCTGTTGACTCCCATTCCTGGGCCTGTGACTCATAACCAGTCACATTTAGACAGTGCTGGCTGTCTCCCCAACAAAACCTGGGATTCGGTGATATTTCTTTGTAGTCCTGTATTTTGGAGCTATGTCTAAAGTAATTAGCAGTTTAGCAGTGATAATCTAGTGAACTACCTTTTATGAGGGTTACTTTTATTATTGTTGTTGTTGTTTTATTTTTTTGTTTTAGTTGGGTCTTGCTCTGTCACCCAGACCGGAGTGCTGGGGCAGGATCACAACACACCACAACCCTGACCTTTTGAGCTCAGGTGATCCTTCTGCCTCAGGCTCCTGAGTAGCTGGGACTACAGGTGCATGCCACGACACCTGGCTTAGTTTTTTTATTTTCATTTTTGTAAAGACGAGGTCTCCCTATGTTGCCCAGGCTGGTCTCAAACTCCTGGGCTCAGGTAATCCTCCATCCTTGGCTTCCTAAAGTGCTGGGATTACAGGTGTGAGCCATCATGCCCAGCCTGGGTTATGTTTTATGATAGCATGAGTCCCTCATCTGTTGCCTACTCTCCACTTGCCCCGCTCCTCCCTGCCCTCTCTTCACTGTGTTGCCCTGTGGCTGGCTACCGAGCTTCCTTGCTGGCTAGCCCCTGTTTGGGTTTTGGCTGATAGAGGAGGGAAGGAGTTAGATTACCAGCAGAATGGAAACTGGGAGGAAGTGATGGAGATATTCTTCTTACTGGCTTTCATCTCCCCATTCCCTCAGCCTTCTTCCTCCCAGGCCCCTCTCCTATTTCCCTGCCTTCCTATGCCTCCCACTCCCACTTTGATTCCACATTTCTGGTGGTGGTTTTATCCCTCCAGGACGACGGTTCACTGGGCAGCCTCTACTTCATGGCTCCTGCTCTGTCTCACTGCACTGTGGTAGCACTGTTTGCTCTTCTTAACCCCAGGGTGCTGGCTACTTGCCTCTTCCAACAGCCTCTGAGCGCCTCCATGTATCTTGCTTATTTTTCCACCCAACTCCTATCTCTATAAGTGGTCCCTTCATCAAGTTACTGTATTTCAATCACCTAGGGAAATCTGCACCCTAATAGTTATACTTTTCTCTACATAGCATTCTTTAAATACAAAGTCTATGCACATTTTATATTTCATTATACAGTGCTTAATTAAGTTGACACATTGCAATACCAGAGTTCTCATTTCACCAACATACCATTCAAAACTTTATTTGTGAGAGAAATGAAAATAGAAGGTGCTGTGTATGATAACATGGTTTGGACTCGTGTGCGCTCATCAGTCTGTACCTACAGAGACAGGATCTGTGTCTATGGTAGCTAACCTGGGAGGTGTCTGAATACCTTGGTTCTACCAGTCTGGAAATAACTGAATGATTAATGTGCTTCTAAACATGAGTCTGAGTCTGAACATATTTTCTTTCAGTCTGGATGATAAGCGCTAAGATGAGATAAATGTCACATTGTGTTTACATTCTGGTATACATCGTATGTGTGGGCTATATATTACTATTCTTATATATTTTGTATATTTATATGCACACATGTACACAATAGAGACAATCTCAGCTATGAATTGTACTGCTTAAGTACATTGCATAAATATTATGTTTTCAAAAAAAAAAAAGAACACCAAAGATGAGCCTATCCTAATGCTTTTGTTATATATCTAAAGTCATAGAAAATAAACACCCTTAAAAAACTGATATTTACTAGGCAGCATACAAATAACTGGTTTAATTTGGGTGTAAACAAGTTACACAGGTGCTGAAGGAACGGACGGGGGTTAAGGGAGAAGGTGACCAGGAAGAAATAAATTCTTAGGGCTAGTTTCTGCCCTTAAGGAAAAGTATGTTAACTTACTGATATATAATATCAGTGGCCACCAAAGCATTGTGACATCTTTTCTTTCCTCCTCCCCCTCCCCCCTCTTCCTTTTTCTCTTCTTCCTTTTCCTCCTCCTCTTCCTCCTCCTTCTCTTTCTTCTTTTTCTATAGAAGTCTCTTTATGGGATGACTCCTTTGATGACTGCAAAATGTTTAAAAACAATTTCTACTCAGTGATCAGATATTATTTGCTTGTTAATATCATGCCTTTAGTTAAAAGGCACAATAGTAGGAACAGAACAGCTTTGGAGGGATCTGTGAATCATTATTTATTTTGGGGGGGCTATGAAGAGGTGAACAAAAGATGAACAAAGGAGTGCCCATATATGCCATTCACGCTCTCAATTTCTTCCCTCACTCAGGCCACATGGGCGATTCCACCATCCTGTTCCCTTTTCTCTTGAAACTGCCACAGTCTGTTCCATCCTTGACTTTCTCTTTTGCTAAGCCTGGATGAGGAGAAGGCCATTATTTTCTTTTTGCCTGTGAAGACAAACCCATAGGTCCTTTAGGTTTTCAGGGTTTTCCACTAATGATTATGGTTTAATAAAAAATTTGTCATAGAGGGGAATTGTTAAGCTTAAGAGATACGTTGAAGTTCTTGATTTTCTGTCTCTTAACTCTTCAGAAGAGGTGAATTATTTTACGTAAATTCCAAGGAGTGCATTTGCTGGTAAAAGCATATTGAGTTTTGTAAGAAACTGCCACACTGTCTTCTAAAGTGGCTGTACTGTTTGTATCCCCACCAGCACTGAATGAAAGTTCCTGTTGTTCCACATCCTCGCCAGCATTTTGTAGTAAGAGTATTTTAGATTTTGGCAATTCTAATCAGTGTGTAATGACATCTCTTTGTTCTTTTAATTTACATTTCCCTTATGACATGATGTTGAACATCTTTTCATATGCCTGTTTGCCATTTGTATATCTTCTTTGGTGAGGTGTCAAGGTCATTTGTCAATTTTTAATCAGGTTGTTCATTTTCTTATTGGTGAGTTTTAAG
Source organism: Tarsius wallacei (assembly GCA_963574415.1). Taxonomy (NCBI): domain Eukaryota; kingdom Metazoa; phylum Chordata; class Mammalia; order Primates; family Tarsiidae; genus Tarsius; species Tarsius wallacei. Next base: position 10,506 of record CAUYQG010052351.1, read on the forward strand.
AGTTCTGTGTATATTTTGGAAAGCAGTCCTTTATCAGATATGTCTTTTGCAAATATTTTCTCTCAGTCTGTGCCCTCCCTTGCTGGAACCATGAAGGGATTTTTTTCTTTAATATTCATTTGAGAACTCAGTTCAGCTTCTGAAGGTAAAACATGGTGGTCCACAAAAGAATGGTGGTCCAGGATGACTGGATCCCTCTGGAGTTTCTTTTTTTTAAATATCTTTTAATATATTTATATATTAATAATATATATATATTATTTTAAAGATGTGCAAATACAATTCAGGATTAGGTATACAAGTGGACATCATACAAGTAAAGTTTGGGCCTCCCTTTGGTCCACACTTTGCCTTGTTTGAGAACAGGTACCCTTATTGATGTTGTGTTCCCCCGCCCCCACCCCAGCAGCATCCCGCTACTGCTAATCCCTTTCTTATAGTATTATGGTAAATGTTCAGAGTCCGCTTATGACTGAGAACATGTGGTACTCCATTCTTTGTTTCTGTGTTAGATCACTGAGTATTATTGACTCTAGATCCATCCAAGTTGCTGCAAAGTCCTGGAGTTTCTTTCAGACTTGCCTATACTGAGCGTCTAGCAATTAATCAATTACAGTTTCGGTTTTGCTACTCTTCTACTGGTTCCTGTGGAGGTTTCTGCTCAGATAGGTTGTGATTTTCTGTAGCCAACTGTTTGTCTCTCCAGTCTTGGGGGCAGTGGCTTGCTCTATGACTTCACTTCTTTTTTGGATGTAAGAATATTTGTTTATTTTTTTAGTTTGTTTAGCTGTTTGTGTGTTAGGATGGAGTGACAATTTTTAAGTTTCTTACATGTTGAACTGCATTCTATTAATATATGTCTTACCCTATGTTTTTCTCACCAACCAGAATGCTTAGGAAAATGAGAAGTTAATACTCTGACTCTGTTTTGTCCTCCTCTTGACCCTTAAGTTTCTTTGAGCCTAGGGACAAAAATGAAGGGCTGTTACTTTTTGAGAAGAAAAATGTCAGGTATTCATAAATGAAATACTGCACAAACGTCTACTTGATTTTTCTCTGAGGAATACCATAAGTATACACAAAAGTTTCTACTTCCCAAAGATATCTGTCAAAATGAATATTTAACATTTATATTGAAATGGGTATTTATTCCCACTAAGTGCACATCCTAAACTTCTTTTCTTGCCCCGGCAGGTTTTCATGGCACGTTACAACGTCATGCTATCTTGTGTCTGCTTACCACAGCTCAAACACAAGAACAAATTGATTTTTTATGAGAAATATGCCTTTCTAGGGTTTCATTATTCTGCCACAAACTTAGTACAGAGCTCATAGCTTGTGAAATACTGTCATTCATGATTAAGACTAATATTATGTGCATTGTGGGAAATTTGCATTTTAAAAGTGCAGTTTCCCTCCTTTAAAATTCTGTGACTTGTTTGGTCTCTTCATTCTTTTATCATTCCTCAAAGCTCACAATCCCCCAAATGCCCCACTGTGGTTAAGAGGAATGAGCCAGGTTCTGTCTGTTTGAGGAAAATGATACATGCATCACTTCCAATTACATCTCTCTAGGCATTTTCAGGAGCAGTAACTTATTTCTGGGTAAAGCTCAGAAATCCAAAACTAGCCAAGGGGATGTTTTAGGGAGAATAGTAAAAGATTGTGTATGCAATTATTGTATGAGTCATAGTCACTTATTCAGGTCAGGCCAAGTGATTTATGTACCCATATTAATAATGAATTTGAAGAAATGTATCCAACATCTTTGGGATGTTGTGAAATCTAGACTATAGCATTTTAGGGAGTTTAATTAGCAAGTTTCTTGTGGGTGTTGATATTATAGACCACAAAAAATATGATATAATTTCTTTAAGAGGTTTACTTATAAATTAAGTCATTTTGTTAAAACTCAAATCACTCTATAAAAAAGATACCTGCACACGTATGTTTATCGCAGCATTGTTCACAATAGCAAGAACCTGGAAGCAACCATGTTGTCCATCAAAAGAGGACTGGATTAAAAAAATGTGGTACATGTACACGATGG
>CAUYQG010052353.1:0-18405 GCA_963574415.1 Tarsius wallacei
ACAAGAACAGGCATATAGACCAATGGAATAGAATTGAAATTCCAGAAGCAAATCCCCAATTTCTCAACCAACTCATCTTCGACAAAGCCACCACCACCTACCACTGGGGAGAGGAAAACCTATTCAGTAAGTGGTGCTGGGAAAGCTGGCTGACCACATGCAGAAGATTGAAACAAGACCCCTATGTATCCCCATATACAAAAATTAACTCATGTATTCATTTTCAATGCTTTCTTTTCTTTATGTAAATTTAAGTTTCTGACCTAGATTATTTTCCTTCTTGCTAAAAAAAAATTTTAGTATCCCTTGCAAAGCAGGTTTACTGGAAACAACATCCTTCAGTTTTTGTCTGAGAAAGTCTGTTTCTCACTTTGGAAGAATAATTTTGCAGAGTTGATAGTTCTAGGTTAGTGTTTGGTTTTATTTTGGTTTTTTTGTCAACATTTTTGATATTTCACTCCACTCTCTTAATGCTTGCATGGTTTCTGAGAAGTTAGATGTAATTTTCACCTTTGTTCTTCTATAAGATTTTTTTTTCTCTCTCTCTCTCCCCTTAGGTAGAACAGGATGACTAGCATGGGCTGGGGTTGGATTTTTCCCTTCTCCTGGGTCAAGCCAGCTCTGATAATACCCCAGCAAGACAGGCTCTGGTTAAGCAGTTTGTCTGAGGTGGGGCCTTGTTAAGAACACCAAGTGCCCATGCCATAAGAGATAAGATATACAAGTGGGACCTCATCAAACTGACAAGCTTCTGTAAAACCAAAAAAACCATCAAGAGAGCAGGGAGACAGCACACAGACTGGGGAAAATACTTGCCAACTGTATATCTGGCAAAGGCTTAACATCTAGGATCTACAAGGAATTCACACATGCCAAAAATAAAACAACAAACAGCCCCATTACAAAGTGGGCAAAAGATATGAATAGCCACTTCTCAAAAGAAGACATGAGCAGCCAACAGATACATGAAAAAATGCTTAGCCTCACTAGTCATCAAAGAAATGCAAATTAAAACCACACTGAGATACCACTTAACTCCAGTCAGGATGGCCATCATCAATAACTCAAAAACAACAGATGCTGGAAAGAATGTGGGGAACAGGGAACACTTCTCTGCACTGTTGGTGGGAGTGTAAACCAGTACAGCCTCTGTGGAAAACAGTGTGACAATTCCTAAAAAGATCTAAAAATCAACCTTCCATATGAACCCACAATTCCCCTACTGGGAATATACCCAGAGGAACTCAAATCACTCTATGAAAAAGATACCTGCACACACATGTTTATTGCAGCATTATTTACAGAAGCAAAAACACGAAACTAACTGTGCTGCCCATCAAAAGCGGACTGGGTAAAAAAAAAAAATGCGGTACAAATACACAATGGAATATTACGCAGCCATAAAGAAGGACAAAATTATGAACTTCACACCAACTTGGATGGACTTAGAGGCTACAATAATGAGCGATTTATTACAGAAACAAAGAAACAAGTATCATATATTCTCATTCATAAGTGGACATGGAACAATTACATAATACTATAAGAAAGGGATTGCCAGCAGTGGGAAACTGCCGGAGGTAAGGGGGCACAACTCATCAACAAGAGTACCTGCATAATGAACATTGTATACCTAACCCTGAATTGTACCCCACATAATTAAAATTAAAAAGAAAAAAAAAGAAGAGTCTAGCATTCTGACATATTTCAAAATGGTTTCTTTTACTTTTCCCATGCTGGAAGCATAGGGATTTTTTTTCCTGATGTATAGTGCATACATCTGGTCAAGCTCCTACAGGTAAAACTCACAAAAGTGTGGGAATTCCTCTATGACTGGGTCTTCTTGAAGTTTCTAATTTTCAGACTTATTTGTACTTCTTCAATTTGTCAGTTACAGTACAGGTTTTTCTACTCTGGCACTGGTTCCCATGGTGATTTCCAATCATGAGGGCTCTGCTTCTATAAGCTATGACTTCCTGTATTTGCCTGTCATTCCTACTTTGAGGTCAGTAGTTTGTCCTGTGTCCTCACCTGTCTTGTGGATCCAAGATTTGTTAATTTTTTATTTGTTAGAATGAAGTGGCAACTTCTTTTTTTTCTTTTTTTTTTAGTTGGAGTCTCACTCCATCGCCCAGCCTGGAGTGGAGTGGCACGCTGACGGCCACCTCAGTGTCGACCTGACGATCCTTCTGCCGTTGCCTTCCAAGTAGCCAGAACTACAGGTGTGTGCTACCAGGCCCGGCTAGTTTTTTATTTATTGTAGAGACAAGGTCTCTTCAAGTTGCCCGGACTGTTCTCAAACCTGCGGACTCAGGCAATCCACACGCCTAGGCCTCCCAAAGTGCTGGGATTTCAGGCTGAGCTAGCGAGTCCCACCTGAAGTGGCAACTTCTAAACTCCTTGCTTGTAGAACTAGAAATAGTAGGTCTGAGCAGTAGTTTTTAAGCTGAGTACTGTGTACTTCTCTGTGGTCTTTCTTAAAAGAAAAGATGCAAGAAAAAAAACATGGCATAAAGGAGAAGCTAGAGCGTAGGGATCCTGAAACTCTATCTTGATAAAAATAAAAAATAAATAAAAAGCAGTTGGGCTTGTATCTATTTTATATAATGTCTTTTAGCTTCTTTTGGATAATCAATTTCTCTACATAAATGAGAGAAAGAGAGATAGAGATAAAGATTTATAGGAAAGAAGAAGAAACAAGTTATTAACAGATAATGAATGGATGGATGGTTAGAAAGATAGATGATGTATAGGAACAAAGACTATGCTTGATTGCTGTGGGTGAAGAAGCCACACAGTGACCTTCTAATCCTTGAGCTCCGCATCGGTCTTCTTTTATTTCTATCTTTCCTCAGTAATAGATCTCAGTCTACTTTGACTAACAAGGTATTATGTAACAGTGATCTCTGAGAATGTCCAGTGTAATAACAATAGATCTAAGTCTAATTCTAGCCCTTACTATCTTGTTTCTAGTGCTATTTTTCTCTTTATTTACCCTGGCAAATTCAGCCACATAACTCTCTTCTAATTTCCTTTTTAAACTCAATCCTTCTATTTAATAAGAATCCAAAATCTCAAAAACGAGTAAGTTATAATAAAAGCAATACTTTCACATTAGTTTATTTTTAGAAGGAACTAATGGTAAATTAAGAGAGAAAAAATGCACAGGTTAAGGATAAAGTGAAGTTTATGGACCAAAGTTTCCAATTAGTGAAGCTTTCCTTTTTCTCTTCTGGAATCACTAGATATCCATCTAGATATAGAAGTCAAAATATAGAACCAAAATTAATGCTCAAGTACCTGTGTACTTGTGCTTTTCTTCTTTAAAACTGTATATGCCCTTATTTGAAAGTCAAGGGTAAATTTCATATCACTCTGTGAAACACTGTCAACCCAATTCTCAATGTGAATGAATTTTCTAGATTTTATAGTTGTTTGCCTGACCTGCTAGGAAAATTCCTGGAATGAGGAATAAAAATAGATATAAAGATACCGGTGTGGTTACTTGATTCATCACCTTGTCAGTAGAGGAAAATTCACATAATTTAATTCCCCACCCTCCTGTCTCTCTGTTTTCTCTGCTGTCTTTCACAGGAGGGCAATGAAGATGCATATTAATGAGACTAGGCTATGCAGACACTCAAGGCATTTTTCTCAATCTGGAAAAGTGTCTCAACAATATTTACAAAGTCTCTGAGAGGACAGTTGCATAAGCAATTGTCAACTCTAAAATTGTTAGGAGACAAAAAAAGAGAGGCAAGGTGAGATCTAGAAGGTTGTTCTAAAAAAAGAGGCAAACTGTTTTTTTTCTTGGTCTAAAGTCACATGATACTATATAGACTTTGCGCAAATGTCCTTGATTTAGATAGCATTTTGTTCCAATAATCTTGAATTTCAAAGACAGAAAAAACTAAATGAATATATTTATTCATAATTAGAAGTTTGTTTGTGAATCACTTTCTATCAAAGACTTTATGTTGTTAATAGAGATATACTTAAAAATACATGCTGTAGATGAATGTTGATATGATAGGTGTCACAATATCAACTAAAAATTGGCTCCCTTTCCCCCTTAAAACTATTGTAAATAAATGCCCAGATGCAGAAAAACCTACATTAGAATTTTCTATAATATATTGATTTAAAAGATATCTCCTACAAAAAGTTTAAAAGCTCAGTGATATATGTAAGAACAAAATATTTTGAATAATACATAAAGTTACTACTTAATCTGCTTTGATTTGTTACCATTTCTTGCATAAAAATAAAGAAGGGATAATTATCAAATTTACAGGTGCCCTTGGAGTGAAAAGAAAGCTTCAGAATGATGACACTGAAATTATAAAGAAAAAGGCTATATATACATATGGTATATATAACCCTCCCTTTTAAAATTTTTTTTTATTTTTTATTTTAGTTGGTGTCTCACTCCGTCGCCCAGACTGGAGTGCAGTGGCACGCTCCCAGCCACCGCAGCCTCAACCTGCTGGGCTCCGGGGATCCTTCCGCCTCAGCCTTACAAGTAGCTGGAACTACAGGCCCGCACCACCGCGTCCGGCTAATTTTTGGTTTATTGTAGAGATGAGGTCTCGCCAAGTTGCCCGGGAGGATCTCGAACCCCTGGGCTCAAGCAATTCACTCACCTCAGCCTCAAAAGCGCTGGGATTACAGGCTGAGTCACCGTGCCTGGCCAGTAATCCCCTTTTAAACAATTAATTGTCCTGAGGATTGAGGTGGCCTGCTCATAGTGATAAGATCTAGGAATTTTTCATGAGAAAAAGATGCTTACAATCTAATCTATAGTGAACTTCTTGTTTGGTCTAAGGAAGTTATTGCCATAAGGACAATAGATACCATTTTCCCCAGCCATTTACATGTGGAACATCAAATTAGAGTCTGAGCATTTTAAGAGATATTTTGATATTCTAGAATATGTCATTTATAGAATGATTATGTCTGGAATCTACCCTTTATAAAGAAGAACTGAAGATGTAGATGATGATCATTTTGAAAGAAAGAAAATCACAGGAAAAAACAAAATCTCTCTTTATCCAATGCGCTCTGACAGAGATGATGGGTATCATTTATTCAGTACTAGTCCACCAGCATCCATCAGAGCCAGTGTGTAAGAGGAGAGGAGATCTAATTAGGACTTTCTATAATAAAGAACATTCTTAAAGTTATGATATATAGCACCTTATGATATAATAAATTATTTCACATCTAATTTGCAAGCCTAGGCTTATTGTGGGTGAGCTGTAGAAATAATTTCTGTACTAGATGGTGCTGGTGAGTCCTTGATATATTATTGATATCCCTTCAATATTATTGAGATCCATTTGTAAAAATAAACTTTGATATAAATAATGCCATTAAGCAAATAAAGTATGTCTTTCAAAGTCACTTTCAACAATTAACTTTTGTTTTTTGTTTACATTTTCCTTACTTTCTTCCAAAAGCGATTATTTTCATTCATTCCTCTCCTTGATAGTATTCTAATCACATAAAAGTAGTTCATAAACACATTCAACCTAAGTTGTAAATAAATAGTTGGTCATTAAAACAGAGGTAGTTCTTACGAGTTCTGCATGTTTAGAGATGGTGATTAAGTTTTTAACTAAGGAATTGAAGCCCTAACATGAAATTTAGGCCAACAACAATCTTTGTTTCTGTGTGTAAAGAGACCTTCCCAGAGGCCCATTAATACAGCCGGGTGATCTACCCACCAGTAGAGAAGACATAAAGACACTATGCTTCTGGGTCTGGGAATAATGAACCCTCTCCACATTGTCCAGAAGACAATCAGTCAAGAGCACACAAATTCATTCATTCTGCACTGGTAAGTACTTCTACTTTAGACAGAATAAAACAGGGTCCTTGTGGCCTTTTCTTAGTCATCTTTACCAGTTCATTATCCTATACATGACCTTTAGATTTTAAGTTTCTCAAACATCTCTTCAAATCTCTTTCTCTTCTGCCTCAGGTGCCTTTCATCTTTTCACTCTGCTCGAATCCACATTTCCTTCAAATAACATATGTATGCAATATTTTTTCAAATTTATATTTCTTCTCTTTGCATCTACACTTTTACATCTAACTACTTTTTTAACACATCTAGCTGAAGTATCTTAAAGTCTCCTCAACTCAGCAGGTCTGAAATTAAGGTCATTATCTTTCCCTGAAACCTGCTCCTCATCTGGGGTGATATATCTTCACGCATGAAGCAATAATTTGTATAATTATGCAAGCCAAAAATCTAGCATTCATCCCTGATTCTTTCTAGTTCTTCACTCTTATGGTCAATACTTTTCCAGTTGTTATTAATATTACTGTCCAAATAACTCTCAAAGTTGATTTATTTAACTCCTCTGAATAACTAAACCCCATAGTTTTGCCTACCTCTATTCCTCTCTTGGATCACTCCAACAGTCAACTAATTGCTTTCCAACTCTTTGATTCCTGCATCCTTTTGATCCATTCTACATATGGCAAACAGAGTGGTCTTATACAAATAGAAATCTCATTAAAACAGCTAGAGTCTTTAGCATGGCTTCAAAGGTCCTGCTTATCTCACCCTGCCCTCAACTCCTGTCACTCCCTCTCCCCACTAGCTTTCTGCTTAGGCCCTGGAGCGTTTTTCCAGCTTTCAGAATATTATGCTCCCTCACAAATTAAGTTCTTTGCACTTGTACTTTCTTCCATCTGCTTGAAATATTCTGTTCAGACCTTCCTTTCCCACTACTATTCAGTTGTCAGTTCTCAACTCACATGTTTTTTTTTTCTTAAAATAGACATCCTTGATGTCTCATATTGAATCAAATCCCTTCATAGAGTTTCATAACACCTTGTACTTTTCCAGCATAATATGCCTAAGACTTTGTAAATATATCTGTGTTCACTTGTTGCCTGCTTCGCCCTCTACACTATAAGTTCCACAAAGGCAGATATCATGTGTGCTTTCATAATTCACTGCGTAACACATATTTGCAAGTTAAAAAATATGGGCTGATTGACAGCCAAAGAAACCATCAAGATAGTAAGGAGAAAACCTACAGAATGAGGGGAAAAATGTTTCCAAATTATGCAACTGACAAAGGCCTAACATCCAGGATCTGCAAGGAACTCAAATGAACTGAAAGGAAAAAACAAAACAAAACAAATAACCCCATTAAAAAGTGGGCAAAGGACATGAACAGACACTTCTCAAAGAAGGACATACAAGAAGCCAACAGACACATGAAAAAATGCTCAGCCTCACTAATCATCAGAGAAATGCAAATCAAAACTATAATGAAATACCACCTAACTCTGGTAAGGATGGCTATCATTAATAAGTCAAAAAATAACAGGTGCTGACATAGCTTCAGAGAAAAGGGAACACTTTTACACTGCTGATGGAAATACAAGCCAGTTAATCCTCTATGGAAAGCAGTGTGGCAATTTCTAAAAGAACTAAAAATTGATCTTCCATATGATCCATCCAACCTTCTCCTGGGAATATATCCAGAGAAACATAAATCACTCTATCCAAAAGATACCTGCACACGTATGTTTATTGCTGCACTATTCACAATAGCAATATGGAATTCAGTTGCCCACCAAAAGTATACTGGATAAATAAAATGTGGTACAAATACACAATGGGATATTGCACAAACATAAAGCACATAATAATTGCCTTCGCAGCAACTTGCAGTTGGAGACTATCATACTAAGTGAGCTATCACAGAAACAAAGAACTGAATACTGCATGTTCTCATTCATAAGTGGCCCCTAAACTCTAGTCAAATTAGCCCAACGGTGGGATCAGTAGTTGTTAGGCACTGCTAGGAGAGGGAAGGAGTTAGGGGGAAGGGGAGCACATGACAACACAATGGGTATCTGGTCCACTACCAGGGGGAGTGAGGACCAGCTAGAAACCTAAACTTCACCTGCATGTAGTCTACTTCTGAAGTAAATCCTCACTTGTACCCCACTTGTGCTGAATGAGTAAATGAAAGAAGGAATATATGAATAAAATAAAACGTTTAACATTTAAAAATCTATAAAAGGAACTTCTGGAGTATTAAAATCAAATTTTGCTCTATTTGTGTTATTGATATTTACTGTGCTAGTATGATAATTATCAGATTATATTGAGGAGCTTCATTTTTTTTGAAAGTTTATTTGTGTGAGTTTACTATGAAATCAAATGAAGTGAAAGTTAAATGTATATAGGCAAGATACTTCTTTGAACATCTAATAACTTCTTCAATTTCTGACTTGTTGAAAGTGATTGCCCAGTGGGGCTCAGTGGCTCAGCCTGTAATTCCAGCACTTTGGGAGGCTGAGGTGAGTGGATTGCCTGAACCCGCGGGTTCAAGACCCTCCTGGGCAACTTGAGGAGACCTCGTCTCTACAATAAATCAAAATAATAATAGTAATAATAATAGTCGGGTGTGGTAGCGCTCGTCTGTAGTTCCAGCTACTTGGAAGGCTGAGGCGGAAGGATCACTGGAGCCCAGCAGGTCGAGGCTGCAGTGGCCGGGAGCCGCCAGGCCACTGCACTCCAGTCTGGGTGACAGAGTAAGACTCCAACTCAAAAAAAAAAAACAAACAAACAAAAAAAAAGAAAGTGATTGCTAGACCCACTTTGAAAATACTTTATGAATTAGATAAACATGCTGAGTATAAGGGACTTAAAAACATTTTTTTCTTTAAAATAGCTATTTATGCAGAGGCATTTGTGCATATTCCTTTGTCTGTGTTTTTATACAAAAGGAACACCACTTCTAGTCATTCTGTTTCTTCAAATTCAAATACATATATTCTAGTATCTTCTCCACTTAAAATATATGTGCACATGTGCAAAACTGCAATTGAGTCAGGTTGTCCAAAATACATGCCAATGTGCAACTTAAATCAGTTATTGATATTTTCTATATTTTTCCAGAATCAAATTTTTAGTCTTTTTGCTAGTAACTTTAAAGAGGTTTTGACGTATTTATAAATTAAGTAACTTATATATAAAAAATGAATTTGTAGATCTAGACTAATTTTTGTTCAAATTCTTTTAATATTCAATTACATTATTTTAAACTCTTAAAGAACTTGGTAATGATTTATTGGTAGACACTGTGAGGCAGCTTCTCAACTAAAGAGTCACAGGAAGCTATTTAGATTAATGTCAAAGCAAGTGAGAAGGGATATGATAGATACTTAAAGTCTGAAAATGCCAGCATTTGGGGCTACTAAGTGTGATAACTAACTTTATGTGTCAACTTGAAGGGTGTTTTTGGTTGAGATTAACATTTAAATTGGTGAACACCGAGTGGCCTCGTTCCATCAGTGGAAGGCCTGCATTGAACAAAAAGTCTAGTCTTCTCAAACAAGAGGGAATTTTTAGTACTCTGCCTTTGAACTTCATCTACACCATCACACTATTGACTCTCTTGGGTGTCTAGCCTGCCAGCCGACACTGTAGATTCTGGATTTGTCAGCTTCCATAGTTTTATGAGTCAGTTTCTTATAAGAAATCCCCCCTCCTCTTTCTTTCTTATATATCTGATTCTTTTTCTAGGGAAAAGTCTGACAAATACATTGAGTATGGTTTGATCATCAAATGGTTATAGGGCTCTTCACACTTTAAATTCAAGTTAAAGTAGTTGAAGGTAAAAGGGTGAAAAAATATCTACTATACAAATATTAATCATTTTAGACTTGCAGTGACTTTACTAATATGAATCAGAAATACTTGAATTGTTTTAAGTGTTAATTAAAAAGAGGAGTATTTTATGATGAAAACAATAGTCCATTTAAGAGGAATATAAAGCAATTACACGCATATACATACCTAAAGCCAGTATAAAAATTCATGAAGCAAAAAATTGACAGAATTGCTGGTAGAAGAAGATAATACAATAAAGCCAGTTGGAGACTTCACTATTCCACTCTCAATAACTGATTGAATAGCTAGGCAGAAAATCAGTAGGGATAAAAAAGACAACACTATCAGTTAACTTACATCTATAGAAGAGTTTACCCAAATACCAGAAAACAAATTCATTATAATAGCACTTAGAAGATTCTCTAGGATACAATGTAGGCTAGTCCAAAGAAAAGACTCAATGAATTTATAAAAATTAGAATCATACAAGGTATATTTCTTGGCCCAAGTGAAATTCATTTAGAAATCAAAATCAAATCTGAAAAATATATAAGTAATTGGAAAGTAAATAATACATTTAAAAATATTCCATTAGTTAAAGAGTAAATCACAATGCCTGTTTTAAAATATATCTACCTAAATACAGAAAAAGAAAATACAGCATATTAAAATTTATACTATTTTGTAAAGTAGTGTTATAGGAAAATTTAGAGTTGTGAATTCCTGTGTTACAAAAGAAGAAAGATATAATATCAATAACTTATATTTCACATTAAGAAACTAGAAAATAAAAGCAAACTAAACTCAATATGAGCAGAGAAAAGAAATTTTAAAAAATTAGTGGAAATCAATAAAATAGAAAACATAAAAAGAATGGAGAAAAATCAATAACACCAAAAGCTAGTTTTTTGAAAAGGTCAACAATATTCACAAGCCTTTTTCTTAACTACCAAGAAAAAACTCAATTACTAAAATAAAAAAATCAAAGAGGAAATGTCATTTTCCGAAATAAAAAATGTTAGAAGAGAATATCATTATAGATAGCATAGATTAATTGAAAAAGTTCTAGAAAGGCAATAATTACTAGAATCGACTAAAGGAAAAATAGAAAATCTGAATAGAACTTAAAAGTAAAGAAGCTGAATTAGTAATTTAAATGGTCAGTAAATAAAAATCACAGGCCCGGATTATTTCACTGTCAAAATTCATGAATCATTTATGGAAGAAATAATAACATTTTATAAAAGGAAAAGACAATTCTCATCTCACTTCATGAGACCAGCCTTACCCTAGTTGCAAAACATTAAGTGAAGATGTCATAAGAAAAGAAAACTATAGACCAACATTCCTCATAATTACATATGTGAAGTCCTCAACAAAATGTTAGCAAACCAATTCCAATGACATATAAAAACAGAATGACCAATTAGGATTTAAATGACATAACCATACAATCTTCTCAATAGGTAAAGAAAAAACATTTGAAAAATCTAAACCTATTCATAATAAAAAAAAATTTAATGTCAGAAAACCAGAAATAGAAAAAAAACATAACCTGATAAAAGAGTATTTAGGAAAAACCTACAGCAAACCATTATATTAATGCCAAAAGCCTAAAGCAATCTTCAAACTCAAAAAATGAAAGACAAACAACTAAATTTAAAACATGCAAAATATTTACAATATCCTCACCAAAGATGTGTGCATGTGTGTATGCAAATAGCTAATAAGCACATCAAAAGAGGCTAAGAATAATTGATTTTTAGAGAAATGTGAATTAAAAAAACATAAAATACCACTTTATAACCATCAGAATGGACATAATCAAAGACTAGCAACAATCATTGTTGAACTGAATGAACTTCAAAAATATATTCTAAGTGAAATAAGCCAGACACAAAAGATAATTTATTGCATTATTTAATTTATATAAAACATCCAGAAAAAGTAACTCTTTATTAACAGAAAGTAAAGGTGGCCTCAAGGGATTGATTATACGGGTAATATTTAAGAATGAGGAAAATGTTCTAAAATTGGATTGTGGTGGTATTTGTCCAACTCTGTAAAATTTACTAAATGCCATTTAATTGCATAGTAAAATGGATAAGTATTATGATATGGAATTTAAACATTAGTAAAACTCATAAAAATTAAAAAGAATGCTCACTATTTTAATAAGAATTAAGAAGAGTATCTATGTTTTTCAGCACTCAAAAACCATTTATTTATATATGTAACACAGTAAATATGTTCAACCACATGTAAAATCTGTGAAAAATTTTATAATTACATGTTACTCATGGCATGAATATTTGTAAAGAGTATTATTCTGTTCTGTGGAAGTGTACCCATTTGTTTTTAAGTCTTTCTTTCCAAGATTGAGAGAAGTGGATTACAGACATTAACTCTTTGTTGCTTTAGATATTTTCTAGAATAGCTAGCATTATAACGCTAGCAGAACACTTTAAAAATTGGCAGGGCCATCACGATTCTTAATGATTATTTTATAGATGATAGAATAGAATGAACCAGAAGTATAAATTCTTTTTCATAATGAGGAACACATGGAAAAGAGGACATGTCTTCCACCAGCTTTCCACAGTAACCAAAAGAACTGGATTCAAGTTTGGTTTGCCACATTCTCTCTACTAGTTTTTGTTTTTCCTATCTGGGTAAACTACCTCTTGGATAAACAAAACATTTCAGATATGTTGTGAAAAAAGTCCTGTTAGAAATGGCACACCGAATCTCCAAGCAGTGACAGAAAGGGAAGTGAGCAAAGTCATGTCACCTCCATGCCAAATCAACTAGGAGTTGGATTTCCAGGTATATCATGTCACAGAAATTCTTTTCCCATTTTAAAGAGCTACTCTAATCACCCTGACTAATACAAGTCCAACTAAAACAAGATTAAAAAACCAAACAAAAAACACTAGCAGGGCCCAGTACAAAGTAAAAATGCTGAACGCCTTATTCAAAAATTGCTAAGATTTTAAAGAATGAGAGCAGAGCATTAAACCAAGTGTTGGGCCCTTCTGAGTGTAGAGCTCTTTGTGACCACACAGTTCACACATACATGAAGCCTGCCCTGGTTTGAAACACACTGCAACTCCTTACTTGATAGTAGATGCTTCTTTAAGTATACAAATGATAAGGCTTGGCATTCAGTCTGAGAACTGGTAGTTTGAAGAATGTTTTCAGGTGAACGTTAGCAGTCTGGATTGGTTATGAATCAGCAGTGCCTTCCTAATTACTGCCAGGAAGAAAGCTGCCTCTCAAATACATGAGTGACAAATAAGCTTTTTGTCACAACAGTTAAAGACAAATAACTGAAGCCCTTATTTGATGTGAGGCAAATGACTAAAAAGAATGCACAAGATGTTTTCTGTTTAAAAGAAACTTGTGACCAATACCTTAGGTTTTTAAGAACATAAAACATATTCATGACTGTTAAGCAACCCCAATACTTTAGAAAAATTTTAATTGATGATAGCATTTTGTTTTCAAATTCTTTAGTCATTCAAACAGGATGAGAAGAGGACCGGAATTTTAAAAACATAGATTGGTACTGGCTTTTGCTAAGATCATTCACATTTAGCAAGCACTGAGTGACAGTCAGAAGATATTCATGTTAGTACTTTTTTGGATATGGCAATCTTAATTTCACAGTTGAGAGGTTCCTATTTACCTCTTTTTTTAGCCATTTATTCAGCACCTATTTTACTTGTTTCAGTCTAATCAAAGCTTTTTGAAACTCTATGCAAAATTTTTCACTTCTTTCTACAATTGTATTTTCCCTGTGTAAATAAATACTTGATGATGTCTGAAAATTTCCTCAGTGTTTTTCAAGTCCTGAGATTTTTCTGATGTCTGAGAATGCTATTAGAGAAATAAGATTTAGGTTTTCAGAGCATTTTGTATGATTGGACTGGCAAAGTTACCAGCTGGATATAAACTTTGTATGTGACTTTGTGTCTGTCTGCTTTGGCCTAATGAATGATTAGTACATTAGCTCTCAACTTGGCTTTTCATGCAATCTGTTTTCTTCCCTGCAACTTTTTTTTTTAAAGAAACAGATTTTAAGGATCAGTTTTCCCCTCTACTTTCTGCCTTAGGACTTGACTAGTTTTGTATGAAAGAGTTCCAGAAATGTGAACTGTTGGCATTTTCTAATACCAAGATCTACTCTCTTATTTTGTAGTTTATTTAAATGTGTCTTCCTCCCTTGAACTGACATTATATTTGTTCCTCCATTCAATTTAAATGTTTGATTTGAAGGTAACTGTAGATTTACATTAAGTTATAAAAAACAACACAGAGAAATCTCATGTACCCTTTACCCAGCTTCCCCTAATGGCTACATCTTGCAAGACTATAGTGTTATCACAGCCAGATTGACACTGATACACTTCATGAATCTTATTCAAATATCCAGTTTTACTTATACTGGTATGCGTGTGTTTAGTCCTATCTGATTGTATCACATGTGCAAATCTGTGTATCCACCACCATAGGGAAGATATAGAATAGTTCCATCAGACAAGTACCTTTCATGCTGGCCTTTTATAACACACTGATTACACAGTCAGTAATCTATTTCTCATTTCTAAAATATTATTTCAAAAATTTTGTATAATAAAATCTTGTAATATTTAACCTTTTGGAATTGGATTAATTCACTCAGCATATATTCTAAAATGTATCTGTGTTGTTGAGTGTAACAATAGCTTGCTTCTTAATATTGCTGAGCAACATAGGATATATGTATATGTATCTCCCAGTTTGTTTAACTATTCACTCATTGAAGGACATCTAGGTTTTTTAAAGATTTTGTCTATTATACATAAAACTACTATGACTATTTGGGTATAAGTTGAGTAAACATACATACATGTGCCAAAAAGTAGAATCGCTGAGTCACTTGACAATTACACTTTTAATTTTGTAAGAAATCACTGAATTGTTTTCCAGATTGAGTTTATCATTTTACATTCCCACCAGCAATATATAAGTGATCCTGTTCATCCACTTCCCTGTGAGGCTTTAGTGTTATATTTGTTTGTTTTATCCAGATTATAGGTATGTAGTGATATTTCATTGTGAGGTTAATTTGCATTTTCCTAACAAAATGATATTAAACATCTTTCAATGTGCGTGTGTGATCTTTATATTTTCTTCATTTAAGTTATCTCCTTGCCTTTTGTCTATTTTTAAATGGAGTTGTGGACTATGATTTCAGTAAACATTTTCAGAGCCTTTGTTGTGCTTGTTAAAAATTTGTTTACCTGGTGTTATTGGAGTTCTCATTATTCTTTGCCTATAGAGCTTGAAGAGGTAAAAAGAGTTCTCATAATAGTCCCCCTTCCTCTTATGAGGAAGATAAAGGAAGAGAGTCTCTGGCTGTTGGAAATGTAGCAGTTTACTTGGCTGGGCACTTGTAAAAGGATTCCTCTTGTCTGTATTCTACAGTCATTTGGTGTCTTTTCTTGAGGGTGGGGAATTGAAGCCCTGCCTACAGCAGAGGAGAGCACTTTTCCTTACAGGTTATTGTCAGTGGGGCAACCGTTGGTCTACCTCGCTTGTGATGCCAGTTCTCCTGGTGGGGTTTCCTGAATGGTCTGAGGGAGGAATGAGTTTCCATAGGATACCTTCTTTGGCCAGGTTGGGGTTCAAGAAATACTCAGCCTAGATCATCTTTTGTTGTTTGGAGGAGCATAAAATGAACTGACTCTATGCTGTTCATCCATGTCCTAGGGTCTCAAACCAGTTTGCCTTCTTCTTTCCAACTTTCAGTGTTCTCCTTTGATTATTATTTGCTGTTTCCAGTGTTTATAGTTGTATTTATCAAGGAGGAGCTGGTAGAAACAGGTCTATGCCACCTTGGCCAGACCAAAAGTAACTCCTCAATTAATTTTGTTTTCCCGTTGTTTCCATTTCTTCTGGTAGATGAAGAGATTTAAAGAGCAGGGGTTCTAACTTTACCTTCTTTTTGGTACCTGTCACATATTAGGTCTTCAATCAGGGCTTTCTGAACTAATTTGAGTATCTTCATTTACTCTGCATAGCCACCAAATACACTTTCTATCTTGGTTAATAATTTTTGCAGACCAATAGGTTTGAATTTTATGTCACACAATTATCTTTTTGGTTTCTAAATAGAAATGCCCCATTTTACAATTGATACACGATTATGCAAATAGGAGAATGTTCATAGCAAGCAATGCCATTTGGGACTGACAATTTAAATTTCTGACTTCAGGCAAGTCCTTAAGCCTCGGTCTCAATATTTTCATCCATAATGTGGAGAAGTTATACTAATGACATTTTGTGGCTGCCATGTTCATATCTTTTGCTGCACAGGGCATAGTTGGGTTATCTCCCTAAGTGCCACCTCCTGTAATCCACATTTATGTTTATATAGCAACAATGATTTATCTGAGATGTTCTTAGCCAATGTCTGAGCATGATGGGATACTGGTGCCCATTCTTAATTATTAAAACCTGATGATTTGCTGGGTTTGCTCTGAAAATTCAACCATTTGAAAGTTGTGAGTGGAAAGACAACAAGGTCTATAGAGTTCACTAGTTATTGCAAAATTGTACTGATGGTCTTCAGAGGAATAATGAGAAACTGAGGGATGTTAACAAGCAATTAAGAGCTTAAAGTGAAAGAAAATTGGCTTCTTGAGTAACTTCAAAAAGGCTACTATCTCCTGGAAGAGAACAGACATAGGTAAGAAGCAGACTTAAGAGGTCTTAAGTGATTATCCATATCTATTATGCTAAAGTCAGGGTCTATCCAGAGCTCAGGGACCTTACAATGAAGAATAAGAACCTCTAAATAGATGCCCTGGTCATGTTGACTCTGCAGATCCCCCAAATCTTCAGAGTTAAAGAGATAATTCCTCCTGCCCTAATTAGAACTGGTGTATCCCCATCCCCGACATCTCTGGAAGGCATTGAAGATGCCATTCATTTCTCCACAAAGAAACAGTTATCCCCTTCAGAAGTTACCCCACTTCTGTCTGTCAGGCAGACATATAAGTTAAATATCACCAAAGCCTGGCTGGGAATATGCTGGGTTGGAGAAAAAAGAAAAAAGTTTGCATCAGAAAGAGGCTTCAAGAACTAGCTAGCATGTACCAGTAGGAGCCAGAGAAATATCTCTGTAATTGAATTTTAAGGGTGTTTGATCAAGAAATCTGGAGCATAATGCAGAATAAACAATAATTTATTTACTTGGGGGTGGCACTTTATTAAAATATAGGATTTACCATCCTGGCAAGAACCCCAGAGAATGAGGCAAATTCAGTAATAAAAGAGTCCCATAAAAGCAGGAAGAAATGAATGACTTATCCAATAAACAGAAATGTTAAGGAGAAATATCTAAGTTTCCCTGGAAAATGAAAGATCAAGAATTATAAATATTATAGATGCTTTAATATATATATATGAAATATTATAGATGCTTAAATATATATATATATATATGATATGACACTGTAAGACCTCATAAGAATACAATAATACATAGACAGCTCATATATAGGACATACAATTTGCCAAGGCCTTCAGGAATGCACTGGTAAAAGGAACACCAGTGTCATTAAGAAGTTCATTGGTGGCTTACCTCTGCAGGCCTGAGCTGATGGCATAAGAGATGGTCTCAGTCCAGAAATCATTAATATTCATGGGGATATGGCAGCTCTGAAACAGTTGAGGCCAGGTGGTGGCATTTAACTGCCAGAAACCAGGACACAATTATCATAATGACCATCAAGGTCAGAGGAACAGCCAAGAAGTCTTGCCCACAGGGAGTAATGGTGATGGTTAATAGTGCATGACATCCCTAAGGGAAAGTAGGAGAGCCAATAAGGCTACAGCTTAATATCTACAGCAACAACAACAGCCAAGAATGTAGGAGCAGTAGACTGAGCACTGACATCTCAACAAAAAGTTTCCAGACCTGAGCCAATTTTAAGATCCAGAACTTGTCAAGTAATGAAGTGAATGGGTCCCTAGGGGGATGGACCTGTAACACTGTGGCAAGTATGACTCCCTTGGTTCTTCTATTAAGAACCTACAGTCTTTTGCACAGGTGCTGTAGAGTGCATAACAGAGAATATCTAGCTATATTGAGGACAACAGGACACAAGATTTGAGTCAACATCGATATTCAGAGACCCAAAACATTATCGTGGTTCCCCTATTGAGAGGAATTCTTCAGAGTCAGGTAATAAAGAAAGTTCTGACTTAAATCCTAATCCCAGTGTTTCCACTGGGTTCCCAGACCCACCCAGAGGTCATTTCATTAATCTTACACTTTATAGTTACAATTTATAGCCGGGCTCGGTGGCTCAGCCTGTAATCCCGCGCCTTTGGGAGGCTGAGGTGAGTGGATTGCCTGAGCCTGCAGGTTCGAGACCCACCTGGGCAAGCGAGACCTCATCTCTACAATAAATCAAAAAAATTAGCCAGGAGTGGTAGCGCACGCCTGTAGTTCCAGCTACTTGGAAGGCTGAGGCGGAAGGATCGCCGGAGCCCAGCAGGTCGAGGCTGCGGTGGCCGGGAGCGGCCGCTGCACTCCAGCCTGGGTGACAGAGTGAGACTCCAACTCAAAAGAAAAAAAAAAAAAAACAATTTATATACTTGGAAGTTACAATAATCTCCCCCCACACAGTTCATAGCTTGATTGAGGAGTAAAAGTTACAGTGTTATAAAAGGTCAAGGAAAATCCTCTTAGACTACTCCCCTCTGTA
>CAUYQG010052354.1:0-23727 GCA_963574415.1 Tarsius wallacei
ATTAACTTTTTTTTTTTTTTAGTTGGAGTCTCACTCTGTTGCCCAGACTGGAGTACAGTGGCTGCTCCCGGCCACCGCAGCCTCGACCTGCTGGGCTCAGGCAATCCTTCCGCCTCAGCCTTCCAAGTAGCTGGAACTACAAGCACGCACTACCACGCCCAGCTAATTTTTTGATTTATTGTAGAGATGAGGTCTTGCTTGCCCAGGTGGGTCTCGAACCCGCGGGCTCATGCAATCCACTCACCTCAGCCTCCCAAAGACACGGGATTACAGGCTGAGCCACCGAGCCCGGCCATCTAATGTATTTTTAATTTTGGATATTATGCTTTAGGTTCTAGAGTGTATACTTAGTTCTTTTTTAGTGATTCGGTTTCTCTGTTCAAATCCTCATCTTTTTTGTACAATCTTTCCTCTATTTTCTTTAACATAGTTATAATAGTATTTTAATAGAATTTTTTAAAAATTCTAATATCTCAGTCAGTTGTGGATCTGCTTCTATTAGCTATTTATTTATTTCAATACGTGACATATTTTCCAGCTTCACATTTTATTATCAACTTTGTATGGCAGACAATGTGTATAATAATGCTCTATGTCCTAAAGATGATGTTATTCTTTCTCAGAAAGTACAAGTTCTTTCCTCTGAGAAGCTAATGAGTTTGTGCCATTCAGAATTTCAGCAGGGTAAAAACCAGATTGTATTTTTTTAAAAATTAATTTACTTTTTGTTTCAAGAGAAAGACACCTGTCATTAAATTATTGCATGGTCCTCCTTCCAGCAGGACTTGCATTTCTAAGCACTGGGAAACTGCAGGAGTCTTCTTTCAGTCTTTCCAGCTCAGCCCCAGCCTTCTCTGTTACAGGACTTCACAAAAATGCTGATTCCCATAGATGATCTATGGAAAAGTGTTCTATAGATAAATTTATCCTGGAAATACTAGCAAGTAAAATCACTCTTTTGATTTAATGAATCAACATAAGCATATTAAGGAATCTGAAAAGGTATTCAATAATACTCTTTTACTTTGCTCAACTTGGTATTTTCATGTATTCTATTAAAAATATATATTTTTTAAAAAATAACATCTATTAATATCCCTTGAATCTGTTGCTTTGTGAAATACACTTTGGAAAATAGTGTTCAAAAAGGACAATAAAGAAGTTAATAAAGATAACGTGTGCCAAATTCTTCAAATTAATTAAGGAACAGGCAACTCTGTTATTACTTATGATGCAGTCTAGAAATATCAGATTTCTA
The DNA here is from genome assembly GCA_963574415.1 of Tarsius wallacei. Classification (NCBI taxonomy): domain Eukaryota; kingdom Metazoa; phylum Chordata; class Mammalia; order Primates; family Tarsiidae; genus Tarsius; species Tarsius wallacei. Next base: position 1,259 of record CAUYQG010052354.1, read on the forward strand.
TGTATGCAGAGATTTTGACTTGGAAGTGGTATTCCACAGACTTTGAACTGTATATACATTCTGTAAATATTGTAGTGTTTCTGAATGCTGTGAAACGTATGAACATGACAGAACTACTAGCCTTTATCAGAATGAGAAATAATATAATTATCTGATATTATAGACTCTTTAAATATTTTTCAAATATATTTTGAATGGCAAGGTGGTCATTTTGGGAAGAAGTATATCAGTCTGTATGTCTTTCCTTATATCTGAAATAATCTGTAAGTATTCAATTGTATGTGTTTCCTAAGGTTTTCTGACCCTATTGGCAAGACTGTTATATCTGACTATATTATCTCAAATAAAATCTGCCACTTTGTGAAATTAGGTGACCAAGTTTTACTAGCTAAAGTTTCTTTTTAGCCATTATGAATGTCAACTTTTTTCCAGTCAAGAGAATCACTGGAGTATTTCATTGTGAATTCTATACACAAGGACGATCCAACTTTATGATGTCATCCAGTACATTTCCACTTTTTGGAAACACAATATAAGAAGTCTCTCACCTGAGAGCTAATTCTGCTGGTGATACTTGAATCTCCGAGTACTACTGGATGGTGCTGATGTTTCCTCTGCCATGAACTCTTCCTCCAGTCATGCTTTTTGGATAAATCCTACTCATACTTGAGGTTTAAATTTAAATGTTTCTTTCTTTCTCAGAAAGAATTTATATGGCCTCCTTTCCCAAAGCAATTCAAATTAGCTCTATGCATGTATTCTCTCTCACAGTAACCTATTCTCTTAAAATCATACATCTATTTTAAAATTTACATGTCTAATGTCTATCTCTCCTACTAGACTGTGAACTAGACAAGGAGACAGATTCTATCTGTTTTGTTTTTTTTTCACCACAGTGTAATCAATGCTAAGAACAGTGTTGATGCATAGTAGATACTCAATAAATACATGTTGGATGAAAGAAATGTAGGTTCTTTATACATGGAATTTGAAAATGCTAAACTCACAGAAACAGCAGAATGGAGGCTACCAGGGGTTGAGAAGGTAAAGGATATGAGGAAATTCTGCTTAAAAGGTACAAAGTTTCAGTTATGCAAATAAATAAATTATGGAAATTGAATGCACAACAATGTAATTATGGTTAACAATATTGTATAGCACACTTGAATTGGTTAAGAGGGTAAAGCTTAAGCGTTCTCACTGCACACACATAAAAGGTAACCAATTATGTGAAGCGACGGCTATGTTAATTAGCTAGATTGTGGTGACTATTTCACAAGGTGTACACATCAAATGAAATTGTACACTTTAAACATATACAGTTTTAATTACCAACCATTCCTCAACAAACTTGAAAAAAGTGAACGAAGTGTACATTCAAGCACCCCTCAATTTCATCATATAATTTAATCCTAGCAAAATTATGTATTAATTGACAGAACTATCCAAGAGTATAATACAGTTCCATTCAGTGTCCTCATTTGCTTCAAGATAAAATAAAAGCTACTTATTGATCAACCATGAATACCAAGAAACAACTCGTTGTCATACAAGTTTCCCCAAAGTAGTAACTTTAAATTTAAAAATTGATTTTAATGTTGGGTGGTTGAATTCAATTGAGGAATATTGGAGCTTCTCTTATCCAATTTTCTCTTAAAAGGATCTTTTCTGTGTCATCAAAAAGTGCATTGGTTAACAAGGAAATGTTCGCAGCAAGACAAAGATATAATTTATGCTACCTTCTATGCCCACAATTTGATTATGATGGTGATCTTGATACATTCAGATAAAATTGTGATGGCCTTTCCTCACAGGAAGGATTGTGCAGATTTTCCATCTTTCTATTTAGTTTTTAAGGGTTTATAATAGACTAAATGCTAGTGGCTATTCAGTGTAGCATGGTTGTAGTGATACCAGGTGCTAAAATTTGCCTAGAGTGCCACAGAAAATAACCCTACCAATGAGAAAAAATGGAAATACTGCAAATTTGTTCTAAAATGGTAATGGCTGCCAAAGAGACACATGCTTTTTTTTTCCTTCAATTTCTTTCAGAAGCCCATGGTGGGAAGTAGTTTTTTAATTGGACCTGAAGACTGGGGAGACATGCAGGACATATATGTATCCCAAAGAAATGCTGAAAATGGTGTTAGAATGCTGGAAAACAGATTCTCTATCTGCTCTTCCTTCTTCCTCCCCTCATAGAGAACTTTGGATGGAAATACTCATCACTGGGAAAATGTCAACTCAAAGATAAGGGGTTTATTCTTACCTGACCAAAAGGGCCATCATAAGAAGAAAAAAGATATTACATTTGCTACTGCCAGCAGGAAAAGGTGGTAAGTAATGATAGGAGAAATTCTAAGCATTCTCTTCCATTTTTTCCCTTCTTTCTCTCCCACCCTACCCCCACTTATAACCAGAATCCATGTAGGGAAAGCTATTGACTGTTCTATAAATCTTAAAATTTTCTTAAGGATAAAATGTCCTCATTAATTTTTGGTTTTTTGTAGTGCAAATTTTGTGTAAGGCCAAGATAGTATGAAAAACAACCTTTTTTCTTTATGACTTGGTTCTGCCAGACTTGAATTGACGTAAATTGATTTATGCAAGATAAATTTAAAGAGCAAGACCTCTATAATAAATAATTAGATAATCATACAATTTTCACAGTTGGAAGTTATCTAATTGAATGTCTTCATCTTAAAGATGAGGATCAAGTCCTTGGCTCTATTCTGAGAACAGCCATAAAAGTTCTTGGCTGCTTGAAGAGACAACACAAATGACCTCCCATTACCGCCTGCATTAAATGTATGCCAATGTTAGTACTGGATAAAGACTTAATATAACCCAGGAGTGTTTCTAAAGTGACTTCTTGAACATTGACATACTTAGTTCAGAGGCTACAGTTCTTGAGTTGGCATTTCCTGTGGATTATTTTATCTGTGAGCTGTGATATTTACATTTGAGATCAAAGATGGATAATGTAAAAAATTTACTTAGAGCATCCTTTTAGATAACACCTCACTTTGTAGCCCCTTCAAGTATTAAGACGACCCTCATAAATTTTTCTTTATTTTGAATATTTTATTAGAATTTTTAAAAAGCGTGTAAAGCAGAAAAAAATAATGTTGAATGAAAAAGGAGATTCATCAACATTTATTTCGCACATATGTTCTGTAAAATGCTTCAATGCATACTTTTGAATGCACTAAATTATCTCTTTAGCTCTTTCAACAACTCTGTGATATAGAAAATATTCCACTTTATAGATGAAATAAACTACGACTAAGTGGTCAATAATGAATGAAACTAAGTGATGAAGTAATGCGCAATGACTGTGTGGTTAGTAAATTCAGGTCAGTCTGATTTCAATGCTCTTTTTATAATCTCATCTTTTAAGCTTGGGCTAGGCTGAGTACAAAAGATGTGAAAATAGGAAATGATACAGATAGAAGTGTCCTGAGTAACTGCCTGTAGAAGGGCACAAATGGAATTTAGTGCAAAATGGTAGAACCAGGGAGCCTGAATGATGTGTGTGCTGTCTCTGTTTATATACTCAGAAAGTTTTTCCATCCAGTTGGAGAAATAAATCTGTTTACTCTGTGTGTGTGTGTGTGTGTGTGTGTGTGTATGTATGTATGCGTAGCTAGAGTTTGAAAGTTAACATCAACATCTAAGAACCAGCTCATGAATACAACATATTTACTACTTAAGAGCCCACTAACAGTTCTGATCCTTTGTGAATTAATCCTCAAATAAAATCTGTTTTCTTAATGGCTTATTGTATCATGAGAAATGCACAATGTGCTGTTTTTCCCCAATAAGGAATCCATATTTCCATTAAATATGTTGATTCCTGAATAATTATTCAGAACCATAGACATTCAATTACAATTTTGTGGGCATATGTAGTCAGGATACTAACATTACCTAACTAATGAGGATACTAACATTAGAATCATGTCTGAATTTTATGAGAAACAAAACAAAACAAAAGAAGCTACATAAGAGAGAAATTACTTTCTCTCACACTTGAAAAGAATGTATAGTCTTCTTCTGACAGAACTCAGCCTCTTTTAATTTTGTATTTCTGGCATGCATAGTTTCTATCCCTAAGCTCCCCTTAAGGCTCAAGATGCCTGCTGGAACTCCAGCAATCACATCCACATTCTAGCAATCAAGAAAGAAGATTCTCTGGAAGTTGTAAAAAACTTTGTTTATATCCAATTGATAAAAACCTAGCCAAATGTCTGTATCTAGCTACAAGTCATGCTGAAGTGCAATAGTTATTTTGGTTGGCCATGTATCTAGCTAAAACAGGTTTTGTTACAGTGGTTCAAGTAGACAATGAACATTGGAGGAAGGACAATAAACACTCTTTCCCACACAGTGGGGCGGAAGTTCTGGGGAAGAAAAATATAAGGCAAAAACAAGCATATATCAGTACTGCGATGGAGATAAATGGATAATAAAACTGAGGGTGGGGGGGGACTTTAGAGAAATATATGAGAATAAAAGTATAATGACTCATGGGTTAGGTTCTTCACAAAACCAAGCAATATTATTTTTATTGTAAATATTGGGAAAAGTTTATTAGATATCTATATAAATTCTAAAAGAGACTACTCTGTGGTAAAAATATAAATAATTTCTTCTCACATGGAATTTTCAATTTGGTTTCGTTGCAGTAGTTAAGGCAATGCTAGCTGCTGCAACAAAACTAATAAATGCATAGTAGCTCACACAAATGGTGATTTCTAACTCAGCTAGCTCATTTCCAGGTAGTGATTTGGGGATCCAGGCATCTTCCATCTTTTAGCTCCATCATCTTCAACAGTTGACTTCCACATTTACCATCCTCATGTTCATCAAGCTGGCTGAAGGTGAAAAATAGAGGATCATGTGTTGCAGGGCTTCATGGCTCAGGACTTGAAGTGGTGCATATCCTTTTTATTCATGTTCTATTAACAAGAACTGCAAGAAAAGAAGTGAAGTGGAGTTCAGATGTATGTCCAGGAAGAGGAGGAAATGTGTTCAGTGAACAAATAACCAGTCTCTAATAAAGTCCATTCTTCTTACTTCCAAATAAACTATTTTGCTCTTCTTACACATAGAGGAAAACCAATCCCCTACTCAAAAAACAAACAAACAAAAAACCCAAAGTCCCATCCATTGACTGTTTTAGGCTCAAAGTTGGCTAATGCACAATATTTTACTCCAGGTTCTTGTGTTTTTGTGGTTTATGAACTAAACAGACAATCATATGTCTCATATAAACAGGATCAAGATACAACAATAGAACGGGACCAAGGTACCCCAATAAAAACTTTCATTCTGGAAAGGGAAGAATAGAAGTGAGAGAGCAGTCACCGGTCAATAGCAGTTCTAAAATCCTGTTGGACAGGCATGGGAAAAGCCACCAACTCTGTGGGGTACAGAAGATTCCTTGATTAGATCCTAGTTCTGCCCTTTGCCAGGCACTTTTGTCTTTGGCCTCTAGAATTTTTAACCTTAACTATTTATCTTCCACGGCCACATCTGGAATGGCCAAAGAAAGTATGTTCTTGGAGGCGGCCCAGTTTCCAATCTGATTTCAGTTGGTAAACCTTGGAGTCACCATCCAAGCCCATTTCTTGACCTTTTTTTTCTCCATTTTATTAGATACACACTTTTATTAGTTTTAAGCTTCTGCTATTTATGACTTTTTTTTGTTATAAACAGTCTAAACTACCACTAACTGAATTAATGGTGTTTCTTGTTTAAGAGTCTGTTTTATCTGATACTAATATTTCAGTTTTTGGTACTGTTTTGTTGTTGTTAGTACATACCTTGTGCAGCTGGTTCCAATTTTTTAAATGTAATGCCAATTTCTGTCTTTAACTGATAAGTTTAGATATTCAAATTTATTGTAATAAATATTGCATTTGGATTTTACATCATATGTGACATAAGATGTGGCTTCTTTCTTCTACTTGAAACACCCATTACCTCTTCTCCTTGTGTACTGGGTGGGGGGCCCAAAAAACCCTGAAATTTATTTACAAAAGTGTATATTTATTCTTGCATGTTTAAACTTCAGTCACTGAGGCCCAAACTTTACCTGTACTATAACCATTTGTATACATAATCCTGAATCGTACCCCCATCTTTAAAATAAAATTAAAAATAAATAAATAAGATAAACGCCAGTCACCTTCAAAGTACTCTACATTTGATGCAAGACACCTATCAAGATGCTTCTTCCACTGCTCAAAATCATTTTTGAACTTGTCAATTTTGATGCCTTTTAGTGTTTTTGCCTTTTTTGTTTCACCTCTTCCACATTGGCAAAACGTTTCTCTTTAGTTTTTACCTACTATCTTTGTTCTGCTCCAGAATCCCATCCAAGATACCATGTTATATTTAATTGTAATGTCTCCTTCTATTACTCTGGCTGCTTCAGTTTCTCTGATTTTTCTTCTTTTGATAATCCTGGTCATTTTGAGGAGTATTTTGACCAAGTATTTTTTAGAATGTCCCTCTATTGGGAATTTGTTTGATTTTTTCTTGTGATATGTTCTAGGGAAGAAGAACATAGAGGTAAAGTACCTGCTATCAATTGAATGTGTCCCCCAAAAGTTCATGTGTTGAAAACGTAATCCCCAGTGCATCAGCAATTGGAGTTGGGGCCTCATAAGAGGTGATTGAGTCATGAAGGTGGAGTCCTCATGAATGAATTAATGTCATTATGATGAAGCAGATTAGTTATCACAAGAGTGAGTTGTTATAAAGTGAGTCCAGGGCATGGTGCTTCTCTCTGTTTTTTTGTATTTCATTTTTTGCCTTGCACCATGGAATAACCCTCACTAGATGCCAGCACCATGCTCTTGGACTTCCCAGCCTCCAGATCACTGAGACAAGTAAACTATTGTTTATAATTTACCTAGTTTTCTGCTATAGCACAAAAAATTGACTAAGACAATGCTATTATCAGCTCATCATGTCGAGGTACTTGCTATCAATGTGACTTATCATCGTTGGTGTTGGCCTTGATCATCTGGCTGAGGTTCCCATACCATGCTCTTTGGAGGAAAGACTAAACACAGCTTACACTTGAGTGAGGAGATAAGCACCACTCCTTTAGGGTGGAGTATTTACATAAATGAATTGGAATTCTATAGATTTCCCTTCTTTCCGGTTTTTATTAATTTATTTAATCATTTATATCAGTACATACTCATAAATATGTATTTATACCTTGGGTTGTAATCTAATATTTATTTATTTTGCTGCTCAAATTATTCCAGTTTTGGCTACTGGGAGCTCTTCCAATGAGCTTCAGTGTTCCTTTGACATATCCCCATCATTGTGGCTTTTTTTTTTTTTTTAACATTTTATTGCTTTCTCATGCTGCATCCAACTACTCTTTTAATACTAAATGTAGAATTTTTTTTTAATTCATTCCTGTTAAGTTGCTCTCTTGGCTTTAGTTCATTACTCTAATACGCTGAAATAATTTGGCTCTTCCTTCTTTCAATTTTTGTTTTAATTATCTTTCCACATTTTGCTTCATCAGCAAATTTGATGTGTTCTCTGTGTGCATTCAAATCCTTTAAACAAAACAAGATTAAGGCCAGAGCCCTGCGGCCTCTTACCAAAGACCCCCACCCTCTGTCTCTGTCTTTCTCTTTTCCAGCCTGATCCTGAAGCCTTAATTAGAACTCTTTGGGTGCCTTGTTCATTCAGATTAAAATGGACTTTATATTATTATCTTCTAGCTCACATTTTATTCTCTTATCCACAAGAACAAATAAAAGAACAGGAAGCCTAATGGAAAAGTTTTGTGTGGAGAATAATAATTATGAGGTAGTTCACTGCTCAGAAATAAAAGGAGAATGGAGTTTAGTGGGGGGAGAAACTCTGGAATTTTATCATTCTAAGGAAGGAAACAGTTATCAAGTTTTGAGGGCAAAAAGCAAGGAATGAAAGATGAATTAAAGAAACCTCCAATTCTCCACAAAGACTGTGTGACATTGAACCAGAAGAGAAATAGCACAAAAATGTTTCAGGGTCACATTAGTTTCCACGATGGTAAGGAGGAGGAAGAGAAGAAAAGATTTATGCTAGGAAACGACAGATAACAAGAACACCAACCACAGTAGCTATAAGCATACATGCGTAGTTTAAAAATAAATAAATATCACAAGACCTTAGCATCAAAAACCTCCAATGACTTCAATTTTGGCTTCCATTCACTATGCTGCCTACTTTCTGATGCTTTCGTATTAGCCACTGCTTGGAGAGAAACAGCACTTCTTAAAAGGAAACCCATGCTTCTGATTTAGAGAGTCCATTACAAAAAACGGACTTCTGAGTTTTGAGGAATGTTTCTCAGAAGGAAGCCGACAAATCCAGTTTGTCAGAATAATTTCCCAGAATAGATGTTCAAGCTTGATCATTTTTTAAGTGTGTTCATTCAATGTGCTCAGGGGATAATAACCATCATCCATAGAATACCTACCTACAACATACAAGATCTTGTGTTTTTCTTCTAATTCTTATAACAATACTATAAGATATATGTGATTCTTCTCATTTATAGGCATGTAACTGAGTGTCAGAAAGGTTGAGTGGCCTGTGCATGATGTCAGGTGACAGCAGCAAGAACTTTCTGGCTGTCTCAAAGATATTGAACAACTGTTAATATAAGATGGGAGACATTGTCTCAGAAATTGAGATATTTACCTCTCTGAATGTAGGGGAATATACAAATGAGATTTGGGGCCATGTAACTCAGTGTTTGACTTTGGATACATTAGGTTTTAACAAAGTGACTTTTTGTTCTTATTGCTACATGTGAGTTTGACTCCATCACACTAGCTCACACAGCTCAGAACTTTTGAAAATCATAGCTAACTGGATAAATATGTTCTTGAGAATTATAATCTTTTACCTGACCTCTCCAAAGAAAATTTGGAGCTGAAACTTTTATCAAAAGAAGTGATTTAAGAGATTAATGCTAATTCATAGAAGCTGAGACTCAGAATTAACTTTTTTTTTTTTTCTTTTTTTTTGCTGAAGGCAAGGAACATTTTTTAAATCTTGCAGTAGACCAGAAAACTCCAAGCTCATTCTCAGGGCAGTATTTTTTTTTTTTTCCTTTTTGCCTCTTCTTCTGCCATCAGCTAGCTATACTTAAATCCTCAGAGGTCTACATGATATTTCAATCTTTCATCAATAACAAGCTGATTTAGTTATGTTAAAAAGTTAATAGGCAACATGTAACATCAGATCTTATTCCCTCTAAATTTTCTCAGGGGAGATTTTGTGTATTCTTCCTTGCAGCTGCCAGAGAATATTTACCTGACCAGTAGTACTTTGAGATCCTGGCTGATTAACATTCTAGAAGAAACCTTTAGGAAACTACTGTTCCTGAAAATTTTCATTAGCACATTCATCTTGGAAGATAGCATTCTTTGGTCTGCAGTCTGATTATTCTCCAGTCTCAGCAGTCTCCTGGCATGGGGCCACTGTAAACTGGAACGTCTTTTGTTTTCTCAACCTCAGTGAAAGTTGATGGTTTAATTGTTATTGCTTCTCTTAGAGAACGACCGTATTTATTGACACTTGATGCAAGCTGTGTATCCTGACACTTATGTTTCCAAGGCAGTGATCTCAGGAAAATTCTTTTAATCTGTGCTAGACTGTTAGCTTAGTGCTCTTGAATTCTAAGTGATAATATCACAAATCACTTTGAAAAGCAAGAATATAAAGGTAGGCAAAGTAGATACTAGGAATCTTGGAAATCCATGGGTACAAACTAAATTAGACTCCCAAAGTGTGAGAACGGGAGGCATTAGTCTCTCAAATAGTTTGAGTTACATGAATGTCCCCGGAGCTGAACACCATTTAGAAATAAAGAAGAGACACAATCACTGAAGTACTTAACTCAAGTAATGCCAGATCTGTGAAGTTAAACATTTGGAAATCCCTTCTCTAATTCCTGAGTGGATACAATCTCTTCTTCCTCTGCGAGGGGCTTTGAGTGATTTGTTCTGTAAAAGCAGCAATGCAAAGGGCCCCATTGTGACTCAGCCACCCCCTCTTTATAGAACCACCTGGAGGCAATGATTATCAGCATTTTTCTGGATCAGCATGTGTGGTGTTGTGTTTGAGCTCTGCCCCTTGTCATCACTGTATTGCAATGTAGAAGCTTAGCTATTGGTGTTTTCATACCATGCTTTTCCAATTAGAGTCAGCAATATGTTGTTCAACCTTGAAGGTTAAACTTCTAGAATCTGGCAATACCAATCCTGGTTTATTTCTCTCCTTCTCTTTTATCTTTTCTGTGATTTATAATTATCCCTCCTTTAAAATGTACTCTATGGTCCATAGCCCTAGGAGTCTAATATCATCTCTTTGTGCCTTTTCCAGAATTATCTTCTGCTCATTCTTGGTCAAAATTGCACTCTGTGATATCTGATTGTGGGGGGGGGGGGGGAAATCTAGGATTTCTAAGACAAGAGAATTGGAATACTTGGCCTAAAATGAAGAACATGGCCAGATGGAAACCAGTGGGGGCCCAGGCCAGGGGCTCCTTTTGCTCAAATTGCAGGGCCATAGAACTAGGAAGGAAGACTGTATCTTACCCAGAGGTTGGGGAAAACACCAGCCCTGAATTTCTCATTAACTGTGATGTGTTTAACCAAGACATATAAAACTACTCTGGTATCTCTTCCATCATCCCTGGATATGTTTGTGTTCTGAGCGGATAATTAATATGAGCACAAATATTTATGTCTGTTTGGTGAACTCTGATAAGTAGGGAAAAAAAAGTTTGAGTTTTATTAATCTGTAAGTCTGAGCTTCTAGTGTTGAACTGGGTATGAAATCAAGGTTTAGTAGGTGCCATGTAGAAGCCTGACCCCCAGTGGCTATTATCAACTGCTGCATGTTTGGGAAACCAGATACGGCAAGGGTGTGAAGCAAACAAAAATATAGCACCTTGATGTTATACTGCAGTATGTGTTATTGCTATGTTTTCTGGAACTTTCTTTGTTAGAAAAAAATAGGCATTTGCAATTAGAAGAAAATGTCAATAAACATATTGAGTCAGGTTATTGAGCTTTCAGAAACATGAAAATAGACTGTACAAAAGAATAAGTTTATGTTTGTGAATAATTTCCATTTTATAGCCATCATATTGTCACTCTGACTTTTTTAATTCCACAAATTAACGTTGGTTATATTTTTAAAATAAATTTTCAAAGGGTAGCCCCATTTTTCATGTCATAATCCATTCTAAAAATTTTTTTATTTTAAAAGAATCATAGGTTCACAAGAATTTGCACAAATGCTAGAGTGGTCTCATATATCTTTCACCCAGTTTCCCCTAATGGTAACATCTTATGTAAGTTACATTACATACACAGGACAATACCCAAACTGGAAAGTGACATTGGTGCAATTTGCATACCATTTTCAGATGTCACCATTTTTACCTGCACTAGTGTTTGTGTGTGTGTATATGTCTATGCAATTTTGTCATATGTAGATTTGCAGGGCCACCACCACAATCAAGATAAAGTATTCCATTGTGACAAAAATGTATCTCTCGTGTTAATAGTCACATATACCTTCCCCTTTGACCCCTTCCCTAGCCCTTGACAATCTCTAATCTGGTCTCATGCTCCATAATTTTATCATTTTGAGAATATTATACATGAAATCATACTTATATGACTTTTTGAGATTGGGTTTTTTTCACCCTGTACAATTCCCTTGAGATCTACTCAAGTTGTAGTGTGTAATAATAGTTTGTTCCTTTTTATTGTTGAATAGTATTTCATGGTAAGGATATACCACAGTTTGTTTAACCATACTTCCTTTGCAAAACATCTATTTCTTCCCAGTTTTTGGCTATTACAAATAAAGTTGCTATGAATGTTATGAGTATGTCTTTGTATGGATATAAGTTTTTATTTCTCTGAGATAAATACCCAGGAGTGTGATTGCTGGATCACGTGGTTTGTGTATGTTTAATTTTTAATAAACTTCCAAACTATTTTCCAGAGTTGTTGTACAATTTTACATTCCCAACAGGACCGTATGAGATCCACTTTCTCTGCATCCTTGTCAAAATTTGGTATTGTCACTATTTTTCATGATAGCATACTTAATAGATCTGTAATCATCTCTACTTTTAAATAACATAAAATATCATTTCATTTTTGCCATCAAAAACAGCTGCACCATGAAAAAAGTATAGTTAACTCTGTGGACAGTACATACACATGCACAGTTGCATGGTTCATGTCCTGACTTCCATGTGATTCAACAACTTAGCTAAATCCTGTGAGGATAAAAGCACAGGCATGTTGCAAACATTCTTAATGCAGCAGATTTTTACTGAACTGGTTGGATTTCTTATTAAACTCATTCCCCCCCACCCCCTCTGGCAAAGCCAAAAAACTTGTCAATTACTAGATTAATTGTGTTGAGCTAAGAGGCAATTATATTTAAAAATGTTTCTGAGGGCTATGTAGAAATCAAACATACTATCCTCTTACTTTTGGGTTTGTTTCTTGGGTGTGTTAATATTTGATCAATCCAATCTTCTGTTTCTCAGTGTGTTTGAGGACAATAAAAAGTATTGGAGGGAGGGTTCTGTCTAATTCCCTATGGAGACCTAGTTATGCAGATTATACTCCCAAACTTCCAATTATTAAGTGTGACTTCATCATTCTTTCACTTCCTGGGTCAGGACAGAGTAGGGTACATTCGCTTGGATTCCAAGATCTGTCCTCCTACCAGATGGAACTCAGTGGGGTCCGCTCCCCTGGCTAGTATTAGAACTGAGAAGCATTATTCTTTCTGGTTCTGTGTTTCTGTCACATCAGACCTCTGAGAACATGATAGGCTTTGGATTCTGTGCTAGTCCCCAAACTTCCCTTCAAATATATGAGGTCCAACTGAAATCCCTTGAGCCATATTTTAACTTTTATGTATTTCAATTATGAGGTAGAGCGAGCCAGATAACATGAATACAACACAAGCCAGCCAGTCAGAATAGAGTGGTACCATAAATTTACTAAGACACATAGAAACAGCCTGTTGAGAAGAAGAAAGAAATACAGACCTCAATCATTTTGAACTATTGCCTTTATAAAAGTGTTTAAATCAAAGATAACTCTAAATCATAATGCCTATATTTATAGTCACTCATTTGCAAGGTGGAAAACAAAATCACAGAGAAAAATCCAGGTTGGAAAATCAGTTGAAAGCAATTCTCCTCTATATTCTCCTAGTGTGTCACATGTATAATGTTAGGCTATTTAAAAGAATTCAACCTTTGAAGAAGAACATACAGAAAAATTATTTTTTTAATATATTGGTGGAAGTGTTTTCATGGAGACGAATCCTGGGAGATGTTTTCTTCTGCTCCTGTCAGCCTGTCAGTGATGGTAAACAGGATTTTAAAGAATTCTTTAATCTCAAAAATGTTCAGTTCATTGATGCCTTTTAGTAAATTTTAATGACTAATTATGGAAATATTTTGCCTCCTGGATAGTTTGAACTGTTGTCTTCTTAGGCACAGGTCAAGAAGTTATCTCCAGAACTAGCATGAGTCTCAAATCTCAGATTCACAGTTGTATTTGGCATGTGCTTTCTACCAAACCTTTATCAAAGAGCAAAGTTCAAAGGACATCAGAATACAATTCAGTCTCAGAGAAAGACAAAACAGGGCTAATCTTAATAAGTAAAAACAGCAGTAGGGAAAAATCCCAATGAATAATCCTCAGTCTTGTTTCTAGGATTTGTAAAATAATGGGAAAATTCTTAGAACTCATTTTCCCTTCTTTCCTCACAAGCAGTTATCAAGACTTCATAGGCACTATAGGATCCAAAGGCCACTGCTGGCTTTCTCTCTCTTGTTGATATACCATCTATTAATAATCCTGCACCTTTTTTTCTAGACTCTTACAGAAATATAGAATAAGATGGGTTTGTCTTGAGATCTATTTGTGCCTTAATAATTATTCATTTCATTCTGGGTCCTTCACTGTTTAAAGTCTTATATGCATATAATTTAAGATCACTCTAATAATATAATTATTATTATAGCTAGAGTCTCTAAATTCCACTAATCACATCTTTTCTTTAGAGAAAACAATTATTCATATCTCTACCTCCAGAGCAGGGATTATCCCCAAATCACACTATCACACTCTTTCCTAATAACCACTAAAATTGAAGATCCTTATCACTATCTTAGTTACTAAGTATTACTAGACTATAGACTATAATAACTAAGATCAGGTCTAAACTTTATGAAAAGTAAGATACTGTGTGTGTGTGTGTGTGTGTGTGTGTGTGTATGAAGAATTCTTCCCCCTGACAGACATAATTTAATTGTTCTGGGCAGAAAAGTCAGAGATGATCAGATGCAAAGCTCTAGTCACCATCTATAATTCCTGTCCTCCTACACTTTTAAGTGTCGCTAGTTCTTCTCTATAAAATCTATTTCTAGGTTTATGCTGAAATGTTTTAAAAACTGTTTTCAAGGGTATGTTACTGAAGGAATGGATTTAGGTCACCAGAAAAGTTGAAAAGGAATGCTACTGACTCCATTATGTCCAGGTCAATCCCTCTTCTTCTTTCTCCACCTATTGGGCATTCCGTTTTGCACCAGTCTTTCTACTACCTCACGTTTCCGTTTTCTCATCTCAGCTTAGACCCTATCCCTCCAATGTCTTTTTCTTGTCTTTTCTCTAAACCTGCATAGCAAACTCCAACGCTAGATTAATTCAACCATCTAAATTATATACCTAGACTATCGAATCCTGTTGATGAAAATTCACAAAGTCAAACACGTTGAAGTAGTACTCTCTGAACTCTGGCTGTACATTTGAATTAACCAGGGAATCTTCAAAAAATATTTCTGCTCAGAGAGGTCAAATCAGCATCTTTGGGGTTGGAAACTAGGAAAACTATTCTTTAAAGTTCCCCCAGATGATTCTATTATGAAGGCAGAATTGAGAATCTGAAATTACAGATCTATGATTATTAGTCATAACTGGATTCTTACCTTCAATTTTCTTCTCCTCTGCTCTAATCTTTTTTAGCTGTTAACTTCGGTTTTCTCCCTTCACTTCCTTTAAGTAACTGAAATCAAATTTAGATGCTATTGGAAAGAAATTCCAGCTAGTCCCTGCTCCCAGTAATGACCCCAACAGTCTCCTTGTCCATATCTATTTCATCCCTTATCTTTACCTTTCTAATCAAAGCAACAGGGACATCTTTTAAAGTCTTAATTTCCCTTCCTATACTCTTGTTCTCATCCCCATCCTCCTCTTGAGTCCTCACTCCATCTATTTTCTTCATTTTCTTCTAAGTCTTCCATCTTTCCTTATCTTGAAGTATCTTAAAGCTCTTTCTGATCAACATCTAAACATGTTCAAATTGTTGCCACTTTAAAAATATCCATGTTGTTCTCTTCCTTTACAAAACATATTAATCATAAATCTTGAGACTTTTTCTATTTTTATCATGTGATATTCACTTCCCAAATGATTGTAAATCTAGTTTCTACTGCTCCACGCTATTAAATATCCTCACTGAGCTAGTAATCAATTCTTTGTTGTTAAATTCAAATGATGTTTTCTATGCTTATATTTCTTGAATGCTTTATAGCATTTGATTCTGCTCATTACTCATTTGGCTTCTTGATGTATTTTCCTTCCCCAGATACTTCAGCTTTGGTCCTTGAGTCTCTCCTTTCTTTCTCAACGCATTTTCCTTTTGTAGGTTAATTAAGTCCCATGGCTCTAATTACTGATTACAAATGAATGACTCCCAAGTCACACGTGCATCCCAGAACTCTCTCCTGAACTCCTGAAAAGCTCTACTTGGGGGGCTCAAATACTTAGCTAGAGCAGGTACTATCATCTCTACCAAGGTCTTCTCTTTCTTTTTTAGTGATGTTTGTGAATGACTGACCACTACCTATATGCAAAAGCTAGAAACAAAGTCTTATGATTCCACTTCCTTGTTGTCTCTGAAATCTGATCCCTGCGCTCTAGATCTCACAGTCATAGTTTAGGCTCCCTTCTTTGTTTGCATCAATTACAGGTAAAGCATCATGGCAGACTTCCTACATCTGTTTTCCATACTCCTCATCTCTTTATTTTTCCCCCTCTTCTCTTGGACTTGAAGATGTTCCTTTGGATTTTACAAGGAAAAATTACAAGAAGGGGGAAAAAAACACCAACAGCAAGTTTGAAGCATTGATCCATAGGACTTATCTAGATAAAAGAAATGGAAACAAAAGGTCATAAATAGGTTGGTAGAATAGGGAAAGGTCAGGGTAATAGAGATCCTGAAGTTGAAGAACTAGTAAAGGAGTGAAGGAGGCAGATAAAAGAGAAAATAAACGAAGTGCTTTATTTCACTTTTCAGATTAATTTAATCTGCCATTTCATTAAAGCATCCTTAGATAGGGCTTTAAAAACATGCCAACACAAACCTGCAAAGGAAGTAGATAATGAAGTCTGTTGAGAGAGGCCTTGGTATTAAGTAGGTCTTTGCTTATGCAGTAGAAACCAGGACCGATGCAAGGAAACTGGATCCTTTCTCACTACACTATGTCAAGCACAGATTAAGCAGAAAAAAATCCCACATTGTTTTCCAAAATATAGTTGTATATCCCTCATGTGAATATATTTATGGAGAGAAAAATCCTTAAACTTCTGGACAGCATTTGCTTATCAGAAAATCATAGGTAGATAAAACAGTCATTGTAAGCTTCAATTTTTAAACCTGTGAGGAAAGTTGTAAAACATCATGATGATTCCTTTAGCACAAAGTTGAAAACTTAAGCATATTTGCAAAATTCATCACAATTGGGGTTTTCCCACTCCTCCAGCTTTATCTCTTACCCTATCACCCTTTGCTGCCTAAAGTCCAGAGAGATGGAACTACTTATAATTTCCCCAAACATTACAATGTTTTCTCATTCATCTCAGTGCCTTTGTCACAGTCTTTGCTTAAAATGCCTTTCCATCATAACCTTCTGTGCAAGCTCCTATAGCAGGACAGTGTTGGGAACACAGTAGTGTGGATTAAATGCTTTTGAAATAAAAAAAAAAAACAAAGACTTGGGTAGAAAACTGGCATGTAGAAAGGTGCCACTTGCAAGGTGATTTTTTTAAAAAAATCAGAAAACAGATTTAGTTTCAATTAAAATAAAATAATGAAACTATCAAGAGGCATTTCCAGGCCAGGAACGGTGGCTCATGCCTATAATTCCAGCACTTTGAGAGGCCAAGGTAGGAGGACTGCTTGAGGCCAGGAGTTCAAGACCACCCTGGACAACATGACAAGACCTTGTCTCTACAAAAATATTTTAAAAATTAGCTGGGCTTGATGGTGCATGTCTGTAATCAGGAGGCCGAGGAGGGTGGATCCCTTTAGCCCTGGTGTTTGAGGATGCATTAAGCCATGATTGTGCCACTTCACTCCAGTCCTCCAGTCTGGGCAACAGAGTACAACCTTGTCTCAAAAAAAAAAAAAAAAAAAGTATTCCCAAAGTCTTAGATTTGCAGGCATCAGGCTACTGGTAAAGTCCAGGGCTGAGACTGTGCATGGCTAATGGAGCTGCTGGTGTAGTTTGAATGTAGCACTCAAGGTCATGTACTA
Organism: Tarsius wallacei; assembly: GCA_963574415.1. Taxonomy (NCBI): domain Eukaryota; kingdom Metazoa; phylum Chordata; class Mammalia; order Primates; family Tarsiidae; genus Tarsius; species Tarsius wallacei. The sequence continues at coordinate 18,935 of CAUYQG010052354.1, forward strand.
CTGGTCTGGGTCTGCAGATTTCTTTTTAAACTATCTTATGCTCATCCTCTTTGATTCCTGGCACAACTCAGAAGCCTAGGTTCCATGACAGGTTAATGTCTTATCAGGCTCATCATCTAAAGAGAGATTCTTATTATTATATCTTGTGCTTAATCTTAAAATTCCCCTGTCTATGAAAACCACAGATACACATGGAATACTCTCTATTGCAAAACTCTAGTTACAAATGTATAGTCCTATGTGAAGAGATGTGGAATTGCTGGATCACTGGTTTTGTAAATAAAGTCAATTAGTTTAAAAGTTATACCTATTAACATTGCCACCTGCAGCTCATGAGATTTCTGATTACATCCTCAACATTTGTTATCTCTGTCTGAAAAATAACCTTTGGTATTTTCATTAGTGATTGTTTACTAGTAATGAATTGCCTAATTTTTGTTTGACTGAAAATGCTTTTATTTCATTTTCTTTCTTTTTTAAAAAAATTCCATCAGGTAAATTTACATACAGATTTTGAGATGCACAGGTTTTTAGTGGACAGTATGCCAAATTTTTACATGTGTATATACCCATGTAACCAGCACTCCAATCAAGACATACACTATTGCTATCACCCTAGAAAGTTCCCTAATGTTCCTTTCCAGATTATCTTCCCCACCTTCCCACTCCAAATCAACCACCATTTGGATTTATATAACCATACATACTATTCACAAAAATGAAACAACACAGTATATACTGGCTTCTTTTGTTTTGAGACTTATCTACATTGTTGCATATATCAGTAGTCTTTTCATTTTTATTGCTGAATAATACTAGTCCATTGTGTGACTATACCACAATGTATTTGTCTATACTCTTGCTGATGGACGTTTGGATTTTTTTGTGTTTATTGCTATCATGAATAAAAATGCAATAAGTATTTTTGTACAAGTTCTTAGATAAGCACACATTTTTATTTCTTTGAGGAAAAATACTAGAAATGAAATTGATGACTCATAAAACATATATTTTTAGCACCATAAATCAAGTGCCAATAATTTGTCTAACGATTGTATTTTTTATATTCCCACTCATGCTGTATGAGTGCATCAACTGCCTCTTCAACATTTAGAATTTTTACTAGATTTAAATTTAGAAATTCTAGTGAGTATGTAGGGGTAACTCACTCTGGTTTTAATTTGCATTTCCATAATGACTAATTATATTGTATATTTTTAGATTTATTGACCATTTTGTAAATCCTTTGTGTGGTCTATTTTTCCATTGCTAACAAATTGCTTACCTATTGTTATTGACTTATAAAAGTTCTTTATATATGCTAGATACAATTTTTGTTGTATATGTGCATTATGAATATTTTCTCCCTTTCTGTGCCTTGCTTATTAATTTTCTTAACCACTTCTTTTAATAAAAGTATTTTTAATTTTGATGAGGTCTAGTGTATAAAGTTTTTCATTTATTGTTAGTGATGCTTGTATTCTAAGTAATCTACCTACTTTTATATAGCAAATATCTTTCCCAGCTAATAAAGAACTTTATATTTTTAGCTTTTATATTTTAGGTCTGTAATCCATCTTGAATTTAGTCTTCTGTATAGTGTAAAATATAGGTCAAAATTCTTTTTTTTTTTTTTTTAGTTGTAAAAATATCAAGTTGGAACAGTAAGATTGATGAAAAGACTTTTCTCTCCACATTGAATTATAATAGCAACATTGTCAAAAAGTATTTGACACTGTATGTTTGTATATTTTATTTGCCTTTCTATCAGGTTTCTTAGATCTACTTGCCTATACTTAAACCAAAGCCACACTGTCTTTATAGTAGCTTAATATCAAATTATCAAATAAGATAATGTGAATTCTCAAATATTGTTTCTGCTTTTCAAAATTGTTTTAATCATTCTAGGATTTCTATGTTTACATACAAATACTATTATCAAGAATTAATATAATAATTCCTTACACTGGAGTTGTTCAAGCAAAGGTTGGATGAACATCTGTCACAAAAACACATGACCATCATAAGGACCTTTCTGTCAGCATTCTGTGACCACATGATCTTTGTACTAAGTTTTATGTGGTAAGGATTCCATACCCTAGTAGGATCATTTTTTAAAAGATGGACTACACAAATCAAATGGCCAATTTTGACAGAGACTGCTGTTTGCCTACTCAATATCTATTCTCCGCAGCTTTCTTGACTAAATAAAACTTGCTTTTATTGGGGTAACCTTGTACCCAGGTTGAAAAACCAACAAAAACCTACCATATTACTCAACTTCTGCAGCACATTGGGGTGATCAAGTGACAAAGTTCCAAAGTGATATAATTTCTAAGTTCACATATAGGTTTATGATTGCTTTTAAGTTAACTGTATATAAGGCACAGCCATGGGTCAAGATTCTTCTTTTTCTTTTTTGTACATGGGTGATAGATTTTTGTTACACCTTATGTTTAAAAAAAAACTTATTCTAGCTCCATTAAATTGCCTTGGCATGTTGGTAAAAAAAAAAAAAAAAAAAAAAGGCAGTTGATTGAGTGACATCAGCAAGATGACAGACTGAAAACCTGTGGGACTTCTTTCTCCACAGAGGCAATGAATCTATAATGCATGAACCAGAATACTACTGTGAGAGCTCTAGAGACCAGTTGAGAATCTACAGTACCCAGGCCGTTACAAACCATATAGCTCCATATCAGTGCTGCTCCCTTAGGACAGAAACAAAAAATTGACCATAACTCCAAAATTCTGACTTGTCTGGGGACTGCCCAAGAGAATTATTTCTGCCACAACTGACTCAGATCACTGAAGAGATTAGCATCACAATTTGGAAGCTGCTAAAAATATAGACAAGCAGCATGTTAAAGCTGCAGCTCCACAGGGAGATACCAGGAAGATAAAATGATCAGGAGTTTTGAGACATTATAGGATATTCACCTGGAATGATTGATGAAGGCCTTTCCCTTCATGAAGCCAGCACACAAAGACTAGAAAAAGTAGTTATTTTTTTTAATGTCCAAATTTCAGGCGTATATTTCTTACAACATATATAAAGAAACAGGGGAAAATGGCCTAACCGAAAGATACAAAACAAAACTTCAGAAACCAACATTAAGAAATGTAGGTCTATAAGGTGCCTGACAAAGAAATTAAGATAACTGTCACAAATATGCTCAATGAGCCAAAAGAACCTAGATAGACAACTAAATGAAAATGGTACAGGAACAGAATGAGAATATTAACAAAGAGAACCTACAGAATAGCTTCAAACAAAAATTCTGAAGCTGAAAAATACATTCACTGAAATGACAAATTCATTACAGTTTTAAGAATAGACTTAATCAGGCAGAAGAAAAACATCAGCAAACTTCAATACAATGTGTAATCAAGTCATAAGAGCAAACAGAGGATTAAAAAAAAGCAAAGAAGCCTAAAGAACTAATGGGACACTATCATGTGGACCAGTATATTCATTATGGTAGTCTCAGATAGAGAAGGAAGAGAGACAAAACAGAGAGTTTATTTGAAAAACACAATGGTTAAGAACTACTCAAATCTGAGAACATAAATTAACATGCAGATTGAAGAAACTCAAAGACCTCTAACCAGGTTAAATTTAAAGGGAGAGAACCACACTAAGATCCATTATAATCAAACTCTCTATAAAGTTAAAGACAAAGAGAGACTCTTAAAGTGGCAAGAGAAAGCAGTTTGTCACATGCAATAGAGCTTCCATAAGATTATCAGTAGATTTTTCAGCAAAAACATTGCAGAACAAAAGGAAATAGAATGAGATATGCAAAACAGTAAAAAAAAAAAGTCAACAAGGAATATTGCATTCAGCCAAATTGCCTTTCATAAATAAAAGACAAATTAGACTCTCAGATAAACAAGAACTGAAGAAGTTCGTTGCTGTTACACCTGCTCTTCAAGAAATGCTAATTAAGTTAAACTAAAAGTTGGTGAGGATGTGAAGAAGTTGGAGCTCTTGTACACCACTGGTAGTATTATAAAATGGTACAAGTCCTATGAAAAACAGTTTGGAGGTTCCTCAAAAAAATTAAAAATAGAACTACCAGTAATCCATTAATCACACTTCTGGGAATTTATCCAAAGAAATTGAAAATACAGGGGTGCCAAAAAACTGTATACACATTTTAAGTATGTCATTTGCTCAAAAGATGGCATTAATCAAATGAATGCTAGCATCACCATGTGACAGGCAGGACAGTCAAAGAAAATGGTAGAAGCATGTTTGAGTGAGTATCATACTACACATCACTATTGTAATTTAAACGTCAAAAAGCAATACATAGATAACATCTCTCAAAATTTAAAATGTGTATACATTTTTGACACCACCTGTATATTTGCATACTCAAATTCATAGCAGCATTATTCACTATCTAAGTGAACTTACTAAAATGTTCAACAGATGAACGAATATACAAAATGTGGTATATATACAATGAAATATTATTTTGCAAGAAGTAAATCCTGTCACATGCTACAACATAGACATTAAGCTAAGTAAGACACACAGGTCAAAAAAAGACATAATATATGATCCCACTTATAGAAGGTACCGATAGTAGTCAGATTCATAGAAACAGAGAGTATAATGGTGGTGACCAGGGACTAAGGAAAGGGAATAAAGGGGATTGCTATTTAATGGGTATAGAGTTTCAGATATGCAAGATGAAAATGTTTTGGAGCCCTTTTTCATAACAATGTGAACACACTTAGTACTATTGAACAGTACACTTAAAAATGGTTAAGAGATTAAACTT
>CAUYQG010052355.1:0-60484 GCA_963574415.1 Tarsius wallacei
GGGCTCGGTGGCTCAGCCTGTAATCCTGCGCCTTGGGAGGCTGAGGTGAGTGGATTGCCTGAGCCCGCGGGTTCGAGACCCGCCTGGGCAACTTGGCGAGACCTCATCTCTACAATAAACCAAAAAATCAGCAGGGCGTGCCTGTAGTTCCAGCTCCTTGGAAGGCTGAGGCGGAGGATCGCCGGAGCCCAGCAGGTCGAGGCTGCGGTGGCCGGGAGCGGCCACTGCACTCCAGTCTGGGCGACGGAGTGAGACTCCAACTCAAAAAAAAAAGTTTTGTTCATTCTTATGCTGGTCACCAGGACTAGAAACACTCAAAGACTAGGACTCCCAGAGAACCTACAGACAGCTTCTTCATGTGGACTGGCTTCTTAACAATATGGTGACTTTGGGTTAGATGGGCTTCTTATACCTAAGCTTAGGGCTTCAAACATGAATGCTCCAGCATACAAAGTGAAAGATGAATCAACTTTCATGATGTGGCCATGCCACATTCTATTGGTTACAAGTGTATCATAGCCCATGCAGATTTAAGGAGAGGGTCATTGACCCCACCTCTCACAGGGAGAAATATCAAGAAAATTGTGACCATTTATTTTAACATGGTCATGATTGAGAGCTCCATTGGCTTCCTCAAGCATATGAACCACCTAAAGTTATATGGACAATATTTTTTGTATATGCATTTTTATTTTGAATGGTTCTAATTTTTTAATCTTAGAAATCTCATACTAATCAAATCTCACATATTATTTTTGTGGTTGTATATGCAGGTATTACAGTAAATTGAGAAATTTTGCTCACATGCATTTGGCACATTGAACATTTAGATTGGTTCCTTGAAAAGATCAGTAATCATGTGGAGGCATAAAATGGCTACAAATTAAAATGCAAAAAAGAAAAAAGTAAATGTTAGGCCATCTTTGGAGAATGTAACGTATCAGAAACCTACCTAAGATGTTAGGATGTTAGGAGTTAAGCTGTATATAAAAGTGTACACGCACAAACACACACACACATATTAATTAGGGTTTGTGTGTGTGTGTGTGTGTGAGAGAGAGAGAGAGAGAGAGAGAGAGAGAGAGAGAGAATTAACTTTTTTTTTTTCTATTTTGTATCTAGGACTTTAGGATGTTGACATAACCCAGAGACAACTTGATGTCATGAGTCAGGAGCTCATTCTTGACAAAAATTTTTCTCCCAGACTAAACTACCGGTGCCTTTTACATCTCATTAGACATTTTCAATATTTTTGAAAATTTAGTAGCTGCATTTTTATGTATTTTTTTTTTTTAGGGAATAGGATTTATTAAGAGGACAGAAAAGCTCCCACTGTGGGAGGGGATCCCAGGGGGTTGCCCTTTTTATGTAACTTAAAAAAAACTGCAATACTGATTGATACATTATGTATTATTTTTCTCCTCTGAATGGAAAGACGTACCAGAAGCTCTGATTATAAGAGAGGTTCTGGTGACCTGACAAGCTGCCTGGCTAGTGGAACTTGACTGCTTTTGGGAAAGAGAGTAGAGAGGTAGCTATTAGGCTGTGAAGTCCTGAAGGGATACATCAAGAAGGGCCTTATTCTACAAATAAATCTTAATTTTTCTGTTTGTTTAATTTTTTTAGGGAAACAAGCAAGATCAGTTTTAGTTTTTGTCTAGGTGCTAAATGAAGTGTTACAGTCAACTGGTCAGTTTTCTTGCCTGGTGGAGGAAGGAGGTGTGAATTGATGCAGCGGTTACACAAGCACTTTAAGCCATCCTTATTCTCTTGTCCTCTCTTCCATGTGTCACTTCTACAGGTGCCTTTCCAAGAATCTGCTGGAAGGGTGGGCCTGTCTCACCATGTTCAACTCCATGGCAATCCTTCTATGCTTCCATACACTGTCTGTCTGCCAAATGGCTAAAACCTTTTATCTACTGATGAGTTTCTTCTTTTTCTCTACACATTGTTTTTAGTCTTCTTTGTAAAATTTTACTCAGTAAAAACTTATGCTCAATTATCATCAAGTGTGAGGCCGAGTAAATATTAATTTGGAAGAATGTGTGTATGAGTGTGTAGGGGAGGAATGGTATAAGATGGAGAATTAAAACATTTCAATTGTTTGTAAGAAATTTTTTGATAAAACCCATGAGATCTGGTAATTAGCTATAATAATGGCCAAATATAGAATTTGTTGAATATTTTCTTCTGTTCTTTTTTTAATTTCACTTCGCAAAATTTACATTTTTCTACATGTATAAACAACCACTATGGAAAATGTATTAATTCAGAGAAAATTTATTAAATATCTACTATTTACCAGGCATAATTCTAAGCTCCATGGATACACTTCTACCTTTCTGGAATTTATTTCTTGTGAAAGAGATATATTAAATAAGTTAAGTAAGATCAAGCATAGTGGCTCACACCTGTAATCCCAGATCTTTGGTAGGTGGAAGCAAGAGAATTGCTTGAGCCCATGGGGTTGAGACCAGCCTGGGCTACTCATAAGACCTCACCTCCACAATAAATTTGAAGAAGAAAGAAAGAAATTAGCCTGGCATGGTGGCATGTGCCTGTGGTTCCAGCTACTTGGAAGCCTGAGGTGGAAGGATTGCTTGTACCTAGCAGGATGAGGCTGCAGTGACTGTGAGCATGGCACTGCACTCTAACCTGAAGGACAGAGTGAGACTCTAACTCAAAAATAAATAAAATAAAATAAATAAATATGCAAAATATATGTGATGGATACTAAAAACTGTGAAAGAAATATAGAGATAATGTAGAGAATAAGGATATATCACACTGGAAAATAATTTTTTGATTGGGTGATCATGAAAATCCCAAGAGAAAATGTGGCTTTTCAATACAGACCAGAAGGAAGCCAGTTAATTAAACCTTTTAGGATATTTTATCCTACACAAATGAGATACCATGTGCAAATTCACTGAGGTGAAAGTGGATCTAGCAGGTATGAGAAACAGAAAAAAAAAAAAAGTGTCTTGAGCAGAATGATTAAAATAGAAAGTAAAAAAAAATAAATTAAATAAAATATTGAGGGGAGAAGAAGGTGAATCATATAAGGAATTTACCATTTACTCTGATAAAGATGGGACTGCATTGAGGGATATAGAGGGTTAACAGGATCTTTGATGAGCTGAATAAATTCACTAGGCATCTAATCTGAATGTAGCTTCCAGGGAAAAGATAGGAGCATGAAGATTAGTTTTTTGTTTCTTTTTTTTTTTTAGTTGGAATTTCACTCCATCGCCCAGGCTGGAGTGCAGTGGCATGCTCACGGCTACACCAGCATTGACCTGCTGAGCTCTGGTGATCCTTCCGCCTCTGCCTTCCAAGTAGGTGGAAGTACAGGTGCATGCTACCACATCTAGCAAATTTTTTTATTTATTGTAGAGACAAGTTCTCGCCAAGTTGCCCGGGCTGATCTTGAACCAATGGGCCCAGGCAATACATTTACCTCAGCCTCCCAAAGTGCTGGGATTACAGGATGTTTGTTGTTGTTTTTTTTTTTCTTTTAAGACGAATAGTTTAATGGGTATTTCAGTTGTGGGACCACTATCCCAATCAGCATAAGACACTTCTATCATCCACAGTGACTCTATAAGCTATCACTGATATGCTTGCTATCTACGTAGTTAATTTTGTGTGTGTGTCAATGTTATGTAAACAGCATCACACAATATGCACTTCTCCCTGATTCACTTCATAGAGCATCTTTTCTGAAAAAAACTATGTTTTTGAATGAATCTATAGTTTGTTCTTTTATTTTTGTTATGGAGCTATATCTCATTGTGTGAAAACACATCATGTGTTTATCCACTTACATGTTGATGAGCATTTGCTTATTTGTTTTCCAGTTTAGAGATATTTTGAATAAAGCTTCTATAAATATTAATACATAAGTCTTCCACAAATATGTGTTTGCATTTATCTTGGTGAATGCCTAAGAGTGGAATAGTTAAATTTGGGTAGCTAATGTATTCTTTAAGTAACTACTAAGTAAACAGAATGATTAAATATGTACACACACACACACACACACACACACACATATGTATACCTGCCTTGAATGTCATGTTTCTCTGGCTTAATCATATGATGACAATAAATTCAATTGTGTATGTGTGTATTGTGAACATTTAATTCTAATTTTAACTTTTCTTTTTATTTCTAAATTACATTTCTGAAGAGTGGATGTACTAATTCTAATGGTGTCCAATTTAACTTTATTTTTATTTTAGGGTTAGTACATTTTGTGTCTTAACCTCCTTAGTGTTAATTTGTGAATGGTTTTCACTTTCCACTGTTGGTGACCTCTTGAAGTGCTTATAGTATTTCCTGCTATCCTCTAGATTATTTTGTTATAAAAACCCAAATTACTTGATATGTATTGAACAGATCAATATGAAGGAACTGCTTTCTGCTGATATAAGTTGACAGCTTCTCCAGCCAGTGATCTTCAAAGAGTAGCAGAGTTATAATGAGGTAAAGTTTATCAAATTCAAATGTATAAATGTTTTATAACTTTTGATATGATGATGTGGAGTGTGAGACATTTTCAAACAAGATTAAGTAAATTCATCTATTTTGCTTTCTCTCATTTTTCTATTCTCTGTCAAAGGGTAAATTTCTAAGAAAGGTAAATAAATTTATGCCTGCTTATGCAACCATGAAGGGAAGCTTATTGCAGAAATAAAAAATCAGCAAGAGTTGAGAATTAACTATACTACCTTCATTCATTCAATAACTGAATAATTATTGAGTGTTACCATTCTGTCACCATTGTACAACTCTAATAGTAAAAATGATATACAGACTAATAACTATAACATGTATAAAAACAGTTTGAGAAGTGCTAGAATACTGAGGTGCCAAAAATGTATACACAATTTAGAAAAGGAAAAAAAAAACTGTATTAAAACCGTAATTCTCAATATATGCTAAAAACAAAAGATGAGTACAAGTCACGCTTGACTTCTGCAACTACAAGAGTTGTACATTGCTTGGTACACTTCTGTGACAAGTGTGTAAACTGTTCCAATACCACAGCAGAAGCAGCAGGACTTGTTGTTTCACAAGGCCTCCAGGATCTTCCCTTTTACACCTCACAAACAGTACCATGCGTCTCAAACTTATCACAAATGCATGCAATTGTTAGGCGTGTTGGAGATTCTGCTGAATACTCACACCTCCACTGATGCTGTACTTCCACAATGTTCTCAAATTTCAAATACCACTCAAAATAGTCCTGTGCTCCTCAAATGACAACTGTGCTTCCTGCCATTTTTTTGACTCTCCTGTCTGTAGCATGGTGATGCTAGCATTCATTTGATTAATGTCACCTGTTAAGTGAACATGATACGTACACGTTGCTACCACAATTCAATTCAACTTTGAAAGTAATACACAAATAACATCGTTTAAAATGTGTATACTTTTTTTGGCACCCCTGCTATATAGTTACAGATACAGTTATGGAGGTCCATAGAATGAAGTTTGTACTTAGTAAGTAAATGAGTTCAATATTTTTCAGCATATAATATGATATATATATTATATATGTATATATGTACATATAAACACACATGATCTGTGTTAAGCAACTTACTTGAATCATGTCACCAATTCAGTTCTCTGCTATAGATACTATTATTAACTCCATTTTATGAGTAAAGAGAGTGAAACACAGAGATTGTCACTTTTCAGATAAGTACCAGAACTAGAATTAAAATCCAGACTGCTTGGCCCTAGAGTATATTTTGTTATATGCTAGACTGATATCTTCTAATGCTTTCTGGAGGACTCAGATCAGACTTCACAGAGGAGGTGACATTTTAGCTAATTATGAAGTGACAATCTGAAGTAAAACAGAAGGAATTCTAGGAATATAGAAGGGATGCTACAAAGACATGACATAAAAAAATTCAGTGCATTTTTTATTATGTATAAATTCTTGAGGGACTATAATAACGCAAAGTTAGAAAGAGAGCTTGCAAGAAGTACAACTGTGCGAGGAGTCTGGAGTATCTAACTATATTGAAAAATGTATTTCTTCTCACTCCAACCTGTTTTTGGCCTTAAGCTAACCTGCATTAAATTGAGAGAAAAAGATGGACAACAAATAAAACACACTAAAATTTATTCTTTTTAATATTATTATTTTATTTTAAAGATGTGGGGTACAATTCAGGATTAGGTACATAAGTGGTCAACATACAGTGAAGTTTGGGCTTCCCATTGGTCCTTACTTCACCAGGTTTGGGATCAGGTCTCTTACTGATGTTATGTGCCCCCCCTCCCTCCCCTGCCAGTCAGACCTTCAGTGTATAACCTACATCTAAAGGAGATCTCTGAACTGAGACCTTGTATACAGAAATAATTAACGCAACATGACTAGAAGAAGTCTACTAATATTTGTGAATTTATGAATCCCTATCCCCAAATTCTATGATTTCTTTGCTTTTAAATCAACTCATAGGTCCCCAAACTTACCTAGCAGAAAACCATCTGCAGAAGTATTACAGTCTCCAGGAAGGGCCTGTTCTCAAGTGATATCTCATGTGTGCCAGTGAATAGAAAATTAACAATTAACCTGCCCCAAAGCTAAAGTCAGGTCCACAGTGTAGAATTGTCAAATTTAGCAATTAAAATTGCAGGACACCCAGTTTAATTTACAACTCAAATTCAACTGGGCATCCCATATTTCATCTGGCAACTTGACCACAGATGACAGTGAAGAAGAGCGGTCCTTCCAGAAAAAAAAAAAAAAAAAAAATCAGCAGTTGCCATATGTGTTAATTGAGGTCTACAGTCAAAGTATGAAATATTCTCAGTTTCTTCCCAGAAGTGTTTGATAATTGCTATAGATGAAAGACTGTTGCAGATTTTCCTCCCTTCCTTTTGGGAATGAAAGGTTTTTTTTCTCTGTTTTAGGAATGTAAATTTTCATGCCTAATTTCAATCAGTATTTACTGGGTATGAGTATGAGAGGTGCAATTAACTTATCTTTTAGTTTCTGCCTGGTCAATTGATGAATGGCTAGATGTAGACCTAATAAAGGGGGAGACACATTTTCCAAATCTTCCAAATATCTTGGGTTTTGAGTGAAATATAATAACTGATAGAATTTATGATTGTCTCTTAGGAATAGAGTGCAAGTGTTCTATAGTGAGAGAAAATGCATATGTGTAATTGCTGACTGGTAACTTATCTCTCCTTTTTACACACATTTACTGTTTTTTAAAAAGATTTTTTTAATGGGCATATGGGATCCTAGATAAAGACCTCTCCACCCTTATTTAAAGATAGGTGGCTCTGTGGCTAAGTTGTAATCAGTGAAATATATGTCAATATCCAAATTTTGTCCTGCAAAGAACATTCTTAAGGAGTTATTATTCCTATGTATTAATCACTTCCTTTTGACTGTAAGGCAGATGGGAAGGTGGGAGCTGAAACAGCCTTCTTAGACAATGAAAAAAAACTGCATATTGAGAATGGAAGAGCAAGAAAACAGGAGTACAGGTCTCTGACAATAATGAAGCTACTTTTCCCTAAATTTTACATCTAAAAACAAACATCTATCTTGTTTGACTACTTTCATTCGGAGACTTTTTAATACAGAAGCTACAACAGTCAAATGTAGGAATATATATAGTCAAACGTAGGAATACACACACACACACACACACACACACACATATGGGTTGAGATGTTCATCTTCTATCTCAAAAAGAGATAGAAAAAGTATAGATTGGCTATCATAAAATAAATTAAAACAATAAAAATGATAATTCTGAGGTATTTGGGAGACATTATAATAAAACCTGCCATGTGCATATTGACTTGGAGGTTCTTACAGTTTATTTCAATGGTGAGATTTTGTCAACTTGTATATAATCTTAGAGTAATAAAAGAGGTAAACCTTAGTCTAATCGCTCATACAAAAATTTTAAATGTAGTACAGAAAACTTAGCCAAATGAAATAAAAGGAGGAAAAGGGGACAAATATATGTTGTAAATATAAAAATTTTAATGTTCTGATTATAAACTGCATGAGTCAACAAAAAAAAACTCAATATGATAGCCCAATGCATCAGTACAATAAGGAACATAACATTTTCAAAAACTAGGAAGACAAATAGCAGATTACATGAATAATAATAGTAATAAAGGTAACAATATAAAAGAACAATAAAAATTATTAAAATAGCAACCTTTCTCTGAAAACAAAATATACACCATATACTTGGCTATGCATGTTAATTACCAGCATTATTTTATAATCTTAATAACCCTATGAAATAGATGTTATTCTTTTTCACCCATCTAATATTGAAGTTTGCAACTAAAGTGGCAAGTTTAAGGTCACAGAGGTGGTGTATAACCAAGCAAGGATACAACCCCAATTGTTTGACTTCAAAGTTAATGTCACATTTTTACTTTCAAAGCACAGGAAAAATTGGATCATTAATAACTGGGCAAATGCAATTGATAAGGCTATAAAATAACCCCAACCAGTAATACAGAATGCTGATATGGGTGTTATAGAACAGCTACCCCAATTACTAATGACTATTTTAATTCAGTATTATTAATTTGAAAACAATTTGTCACAATAAATCTTAAATTATTTATAAAACAAGTATTTTGAAGAAGCAATTATTTAACAAAAAGGATATATAAGTATAGAGAGCTACTCTCTAAAGAAACAGAGTATTAAGGGTAAAAAAGATTCAAATTATAGTTATAAACTGACTAGTAAAATAAAAATGTAAAGCATATTAATTATTTAAAAACAGGAAACATAAAAACCATGGAATAGATAATATACAACAGTACATTTAAGTGAAACACAATACTTAAAACCACAACATAAAATATTAAGGTAGAACTAACATCAAATATGTCTATTATAATAAACATAAACATAAACAAGAGCTCATTTTCTCTGTGTTTACTCATCTTGGTTTCTTCAAACAGTCTGTTGCCTTCTTCCTGTTAGTGAGTCCCACCTTGCCTTGTTTCAGCCAGGGTCAGAGAAAATAAACAATTTGTAGGCTTTTGGTAGCAAAAAATTCAACTAATGCAAGTCATCAAAAAATGAGCTTTCCTATTTGTATTCAAGGGACATTTTAATGTGGTGATTCTAATCTGTAGAATATAGACTTATGAGTACTTAATTTATGGACACTGCTCGCAAATGAGAAAACACTCCTGAGCAACTAGGGAATCTTCCACATGCAAGCCATTAACAGGTGCTTTTATAGTATGCTGGTTTTTTTCCGTTTTGATCATTTTCTTTCCTGAATATCTATCCAATTCATAATCTCTGAAGTGTTGTGAGTTGGAGTGTATTGACTCAACTGTTGGTAATTTGCAGCATTGCATCTTGATGGTTTTTATCAATAACTTTTAGTCTGTGACAAATATTACTTAATCCATGTCATGACTATATCAACTAATTAAAGATACTGCTTTAATAAGCATTTTCTTTACAATATCTTTCATCAAATAAAATTTATACATTTAAAGTGTTACCAAATTATTTCTCTACTTTATTTTAATAAACTACCTCCAAATCCATACTAACCAAACCAGTATAACGAATATTTGCAGTCTTAGTCTAGGCAAGGTTCACACTCTACCAGGAAAATGTACTCCTATAGACCTCTCACTGTTAGTTTTAGAATTCAGTACTGGTTTCAACACTTATTGGCAGTATGATCATGGAAAAATTAATTTTATAAAATGTTAATTAAGAATATACTCCATTTGGATTATATTGTGAATATTAAACATAGCATATATTAAAATGTCTGAAATAGCACTTGTGTGAAATAATAGCTCAATTTATGATAGTTACTCTCATTTCCTTACTGAACCAAACATCCTTCTCATAGTCCTTCTCTACAACAATCTTCACCATTTTCTTCTTTTTTTCCCTTCTCCCCCTCCTCTTTCCCTACCCTTCTTCTTCCCCTTTTTGTCCTCCTCCTTCTCCTTTCTTTTTCTGTTTTTATATGTAAACCAAATATTCATAAGCTACTTTATATTTACTTCTGTCTTATTACTAATGAGCATATTTGTTTGATTTTGTTTGCTTAAATACATTTTGTTTTCTATTTGGCCATCTGTCTTAGATAAGTATGTCTTTATTTATTGAAGCATAATATTTGTACATATTTATAAGGTGCATGTGATATTTTGCTGTTTTATAGAAAGTATAATAAAATCAGGATATTAGGGATATTCATTAACTCTTTTAGCTATTTTGAAATTTGCAATACATTGTTGTTAACTATAGTCATCCTGCTCTGATATAGAACATTGAAACTTATTTATTCTATCTAACTTTATATCTGTGCCTACTAACCGATCTCTCTTCACTCCCCCACCCCCACCCATCCTACCTATACACACTTTCCCAGGCCCTGATATCTATTACTCTCCTCTCTACACCCGTGAGATTAACTTTTTAAATTTCCACATATGAAGGAGAACATGGGATGTTTGTCTTTCTGTGCCCAGCTTATTTAACTTAAAAATTCCATCCATGCTGCTGCAACTGATAGGATTTCATTTTTTAAGGCCAAATAGCATTCTGTTGTGTAAATATACCACATTTTCTTTATCTGTTCTTGAACTAATGAAAACTTAGGTTGATTCCATATATTTGCTATTATAAATAGTACTGTAATAAATGTGCGAGTATAGGAATCCCTTTGATATATAGTTTTCTTTTCCCTTGCATACATACTCAATAATGGGATTGCTGGATCATATGGTAGTGTTATTTTTGTTTTATGGAGAAATCTTTACATTGTTTTTCAAAGTAGGTGTACTTATTAATATTCTCACCAACAGAGTATAAGAGTTTTTCTCTGCATTCTCTTCAGCATCTGTTATTTTTGACCTTTAAATTAATAGCCATTTCAACAAGGGTAAGAAGATATCTAATTTTGGTTTTAATTTACATTTCCATGATGATTAACGATGTTGAACATTTTTTCATATACCTGTTGGCCATTTCTAAGTCTTCTTTTGAAAAATGTCTATTCGTATTTCTTGGCCACATTTTACTGGGATTATTTGCTTCTTAAATGCTGAATTCCTTGTGCATTCTGGATATTAGTTTCTTGTCAAATGAATAGTTTGCAAATGTTTTCTCCCATTCAGGAGGTTGTTTATTTAATCTGTTGACTACTTTCTTTGCTATGTGGAAGCTTTTTAATTTAACATAGTTCCATCCGTCTGTTTTTGTTTCTATTGCTTGTGCTTTTGAGGCCTTAACCATAAAATATTTGCCTAGTCCAATGTCCTGAAGTGTTTACCTATTTTTTTTTTCTAATAAGCTTATAGTTTGGGCTCTTATGTTTAAGTCTTTATTCTTGAGCAGATTTTTTTTTTTTGTATATGGCTAGAGATAGAGGTTCAGTTTCATTGTTCTGCATAAGGATATTCAATTTCTCAGCACAATTTATGGAAGGGGTGTCCTTTTTCTAATGTATGTTCTTGGTATCTTTGACAAAAATCAGTTCTCTATTCTGTTTAATTGGGGTATGTGTTTGACTGTATACCAATACCATTCTGTTTTGGTCACTATAGTCTTGTAATATATTTTAAAATGAGGTGGTATGATGCCTACAGGTTTGTTCTTTTTTTCTTAGAATTACTTTAGTTATTAAAGATCTTTTGGTTCCACACACATTGTAGAATTGCTTTTTTCTATTTCTGTTAAAAATGACATAGATGTTTTGATAGGGATTGCATTGGATCTATAAATTGCTTTGGGCATTGTGGTTATTTTAATTATATTAGCTCTTCCAGTCCACGGATATGAGATGCCTTTCTATTTATTGGTGTCCTCCTCAGTTTCTTTCATCAGCATTTTGTAGTTTTTCCCTGCAGAGGTATTTCACCACTTGTTTAAATGTATTCTTCGGTGCTTTACTTTTTTGTAGGTATTGTAAATGGCATCATTTTCTTGATTTCATTTCAGCTAGGTCATTTTTGCTGTATAGAAACAATACTGATTTTTTGAATGTTCATTTTGTAAGCTGTATCTTCACTAAATTTGTCTATCAGATCTAAAAGTTAGGTTACAGTTTTTTGTTTGTTTGTTTTTTGAGTTGGAGTTTCACTCTGTCGCCCAGACTGGAGTGCAGTGGCCGCTCCCGGCCACCGCAGCCTCGACCTGCTGGGCTCCGGCGATCCTTCCACCTCAGCCTTCCAAGTAGCTGGAACTGCAGGCGCGTGCTACCACACCCGGCTGATTTTTTGATTTATTGTAGAGATGAGGTCTTGCCAAGTTGCCCAGGCGTGTCTTGAACCCGCGGGCTCAGGCAATCCACCCACCTCAGCTTCCCAAAGCGCGGGATTACAGGCTGAGCCACTGAACCCGGCTACATTTTTAAAATTATACCCATCTTGGTAGTTACTGAATAGTGTCTCACTGTGGTTATAATTTCCATTTCCCGAATGACTAATGATGTTGAGTATCTTTTCATGTTTTTACTAGTTATTTGTGTATCTTCTTTGGAGAAATGTCTATCAAATTATTTATCCATCTTTAATTGTTTTTTTTTTTTGCTTTGACCTGTGGAAGCTCTTTATACATTCCAGATATTAAGCTTTCACCAAATATATGATTTGTGAATATTTTTTCCATTCTCTGAGTTGTCTTTTTAGTCTTTTGATAATGTCCTTTGATGCACAAAAGTTTTTAATTTTGATGAAGTTCTACAAAAACGTATCTATTTTTTTCTTTTGTTGGCCATGTCTTTGGTTCTATACTTGAGAAATCATTGTAAACATAAAGTCAAGAAGATCTGACCCTATGTTTTCTTTTAAGAGTTGTACAAGCCGGGCTCAGTAGCTCAGCGTATAATCGAGGCTGAGGTGAGTGGATTGCCTGAGCCCACGGGTTTGAGACCTGCCTGGGCAACTTGGCGAGACCTCATCTCTACAATAAATCACAAAATTAGCCAGGCGTGGTAGCACACACCTGTAGTTCCAGCTACTTGGAAGGCTGAGGCGGAAGGATCACCGGAGCCCAGCAGATCGAGGCTGCAGTGGCTGGGAGTGTGCCACTGCACTCGAGTCTGGGCGACAGAGTGACACTCCAACTCAAAAAAAAAAAAAAAAGTTGTACAATTTAAATTCCTGAATTTAGGGGTTAAAAACTCATTTTGGCCTGACGCAGTGGCTCATTCTTGTATTCCAAGTACTTTGGGAGGTGGAGGCAAGAGGATTGCCTGAGCCCAAGAATTCAAGACCAGTCTGGGCAACTTGGCGAAACCTTGTCTCTGCAATAAATAAATAAATAATTAGTCAAGCATGTGGTGAGCACCAGTGATTCCAGTTACTTGGAGGCTGAGGTGGAAGGATTACCTGAGCCTAGCAGGTCAAGGCTGTGGTGGCCATGAGCATGCCACTGTATTCCAGCCTGGGTGACAGTGTGAGACTCCTACTAAAACAAAAAACAAAAAAACCCCCTCTATTTTGAATTAACTTTTGTACAGGTGTAACACAAGGCTTCAACTTCATTTTTTTTGCATACAGATATCCAATTTTTCAGCAGCATTTATAGAAGAGGCTGTGTTTTTCTCCATTGAATGATCTTTGCACCCTTGCTGGAAATAAGTTGATCATATATGTGAAGGTTAACTTACGGACTCTCAATTCTATTCCATGGATCTATCTGTCTGTCTTTGTGTCAGTACCATACTGTTTTGATTGCTGTTGCTTATAGAAAGTTTTGAAATTAGAATGTATGAGTCCTCTACCTTTATTCCTTCGGTTTTAATATTGTTCTGGCTATTTGGGAGTCCCTTGAGAATTTCTTATGAACTGAATTTCTTAGGATGAGTTTTTCTATTTCTGCAAAAACATGCCATTTGAATTTTGATAGGAATGCACTGACTCTGTAGATTGCTTTGGATAGTACTGTCATCTTAACAATATTAAGTCTTCAAATCCATGAACTCAGGACTTCTATTTATTTAGATCTTCTTTATTTTTATTTTTTTGAGTTGGAGTCTCACTCTTTTGCCTAAGCTGGAGTGCAGTGGCATGCTCATGGCCACTCCATCGTCAACCTGCTGGGCTCAGGTAATCCTTCTGCCTCAGCCTTCCAAGTGGCTGGAACTACAGATATGCGCTACCATGCCTGGCTAATTTTTATTTATTTATTTATTTGTTTATTTACTTATTTATTGTAGAGATGAGGTCTCGCGAAGTTGCCCAAGCTGTTCATGAACCTGTGGGTTCAGGCAATCCTCTCACCTCGGCCTCCCAAAGTGCTGGGATTATAGGTTTGAGCCACTGTGCCCGGCCTATTTGGGTCTTCTTTATTTCCTTCAGCAGTATTTTCCTTGCACCCTTTAGGTATACAAATCTTGCACCTCCTTAGTTAAATTTATTCCTAAGTATTTTGTTCATTTTCATACTAATGTACATGGAATTGTTTTCTTAGTTTTTTTGGTACTGTTTATTGCTAGAGCATAGAAATACAATTGATTTTGTATCCTACAACTTTGCTGAGTTTACTAGCTCTAACAGTTTTTTTGGATGGATTCTTTAGGGTTTTCTCTAAATGGGATTATATCATTTAAGATAAGAGGTAGTTTTACTTCCTCCTTTGCAATTTGGATACCTTTGATTTCTTTTTCTTGCCTAATTGCTTTGTCAGAACTTCCAGTACTATGTTGAATAGAAGTGGCAAAAGTGGACACCTTTTTTTGTGATCTTATGGGGAAAATTTTAGTCTTTTATCATTGAGTATTATGTTAACTGTGGGCTTTTCCATATATGAACTTTATCACGTGCTGAAAGTTCCATTTTATTTCTAGTTGTTTCTAAATCATGAAAGTGTATTGAATTTTTCCAAATGATTTTTTTCTAAACCAGTTGAGATGATTATGTGATTTTTTTTCCTTTGACTACTAATGTGGTAAATTATACTGATGGAACTTTGTATGTTGAATCACCTTTGCATTCCTAGGACAAATTCCACTGACACATGGTATAATCCTTGAATATACTGCTGAATTTGGTATGCAGTTTTTTGTTGAGGATTTTTGCATCTATATTCATTTAGGATTTCTATCTGGTTTTTGTTTTTGTTGTTTCTTTAAATAGTGTTTTATCTGGCTTGGCTTCTAGGGTCATGCTGGCCTCATAGAATGCATTTGAAAGCATTCTTTCCTCTTTATTTTTTGGAAGAATTTGAGAAGGATTGGATCTTTAAATGTTTGGTGGAGTTCACAGTCAAGCCATCTGGTTCTGGGTTTTTTTTGTATGTTTGTTTGTAATTATTGACTCAATTGCCTCACTTGGTTACAAGTAAGATTTTCTACTTTTTCTTGAGTCATTTTTGGTAGTTTGTTTCCATGAATTTGTTCATTTCATCGAGGTTATCCAACTTGTTCATAATTATTTATAATATTCTCTTATAGTCCTTGTTATTTCTGTATAGTTGATAGTGATGTTTCCACTTTGAGTTCTGATTTTAGTAATTGAAGCCTTCTCTCTCTTGTTTTCTTAGTCAATCTTGTTAAAGGTTTGTCAATTGTGTTTATCTTTTCAAAGAATCAACTTTTGGTTTTGTTCATTTTCTCTATTTTTCTGTTCTCTGTGTTATCACTCTAACCCTTTTTAAAAATGGTTGTAAAATATGCATAGCATAAAACATACCATTTTAACTATTCTAAATGTACAGTTCAGTGGTATCAAGTACATTTACATTGTTACATCACCACCACTCATCTCCAGAAACCTTTCATCTCTCCCAACTAAAACTCTGTGTTAAACATTAGCTCCTCAATTTCCCCTCTCCTCAGTCCCTGGAAATCATCACTGGACTTTTTGTCTTTATGAATTTAAATACTTTAGTGCCTCATGTAAGTGGAATCACACAGCATTTGTGCTCTTATGACTGGTTTGCTTTACTTAGCATAATATCTCAACATTTGTAACATGTGTCAGAATTTCCTTCTTTTAAGGCTGAATACTATTCAGGGTGTGTATAGACTACTTTTTTTTTTTTTTGAGTTGGAGTCTCACTCTGTTGCCCAGGCTGGAGTGCAGTGGCACATTCATGGCCACCCTAGCATCGATCTGCTGGGATCCAGGGATCCTTCCGCCTCAGCCTTCCAAGTAGCCAAACTACAGGCGTACACTACCATGCTTGGCTAATTTTTGATTTATTGTAGAGACAAGGTCTTACCAAGGTGCCCAGGCTGGTCTTGAACCCGCAAGCTCAGGCAATCCACTCGCCTCAGCCTCCCAAAGTGCTGGGATTACAGGCTGAGCCACTGAGCCTGGCTTTTTTTTTTTTTTTTAATAGGGATCTTGCTATGTTGCCTAGGCTGCTCTTGAACTTCTGGCCTCAAGCAATCCTCTCACCTCGGCCTCCCAAAGTGCTGTGATTACAGCCGTGAGCCACCAGGCCCAGTCAAGAATACATTTTTTCATCCATTATCTGTCAATGGACACTTGGGTTGCTTCCACTTCTTCACTCTTGTGAATGATGCTGCTCTCTAATCTTTATTGTTTCTTTTCTTTTGCTAATTTTGGGTGTAGTTTGCTTTTTCTTCTGTTCCCTTTAGGTGTACAGTTAGGTTATTAGCTTGAGATTTATTTTATTTTATTTTATTTTTATTATTTTTTTTAAGTTGGCGTCTCACTCTGTCGCCCAGACTGGAGTGCAGTGGCCGCTTCCGGCCACCGCAGCCTCAACCTGCTGGGCTCCGGCGATCCTTTCGCCTCAGCCTTCCGAGTAGCCGGAACTACAGGCGCGCGCTACCACGCCCGGCTAATTTTTTGATTTATTGTAGAGATGAGGTCTCGCTTGCCCAGGCAGCTTTCGAACCCGCCGGCTCAGGCAATCCACTCATCTCAGCCACCCAAGGCGCGGGATTACAGGCTGAGCCACCAAGCCCGGCGAGTTTTTATTTTTTAACCAAAGAGAATGATTTATATAAATAAAGCCTATTACAGTAAAGAGATAGGAGCAGAGCTGTGATGCTCCGTAATCCTCAGCAGCTTCTCCAAACCTCTCAGGAGTTTGAAAACCTTTGAAAATCTTAAGGACTTAGAATACTTAAAAAGACTTTGCCAGAGTTATACTGAAACAGAGCGTACAACATTTTACTGAGGGACATAAAAGGATTCAAAAGAAAATATGCCACATCCTTAAGTGGGAAGATTAATTTATCCCAAACAAGTCAATGATAAAACTGTAACACCACCCAGTACTAGTTCTTATGTTAACAGTAAAGGACTCCTAAAGGTCATCTAGAAAACAAAAAATGTACAAAAAAAAAAGAAAGAAAGAAAAAGAAAAGAAAATTCAGGAAAATACAGAAAAACAAGAGTAATGGGCAGGGACCTGTCTATCAGAGATGTACCACAAAGCACAGTAATTAAAAGCAGATGACAAAGTTCCTGAATCAACAGAAAGAGCAATGAGCAAAATAGAAAACCCGGGAACAGAGCAAATATATAGGATCCCATTTTGTAATACAGGCAGCATTTATAATAATAAAAAGTCAGATTACTCAGTAACATTATTCATAACATCCATGAGAAAATGCATTGTTATAAACATAGCTTCAAAAAAAATTTCTGATGAAGTTATGGTTTAGTTATTTTTTAATAAAATTTCCTACGTAGGTAAATATTTGTGTAATCTCAGAGTAAGAAGGCCTTTCTAAACATGATTTCAAAGTCAGAAACTCTAATGGGAAAGGCAAAACTAACTACAATAAAACTACATGTTAAAAATAAAAATGGGAAAAGATTAACAAATCCTATAACGGTAAAATAATTTCATTTTATCAGGACACCATTCACTCTTTAGAAGAGTGAAAAGATAAGCTACAATATAAAAAAAAGATATTTGTACAACATTTAACAACAAAGGGCTAGTATCCAGAATATACAAAGAACTTCTACAAATAAATAAGACAAAGACAACTGGTTTTTTTAAATGGATAAAATACTTGAACAAGCAGATCACTAAAAAGTAAATTCAAGTGACCAGTAAATAAATGAAAGATTATTCAACCTCTTGACCTCCAGGGAATGCAAATTAAAACCCTAACAAGATATCACTTACATACTCATCACATGGGCAAAACTCAGAAAGTCTGACATACCAACTATTTGGCAAAGATATAAAATAATGGGAACTCTCACATCCAGTGAGTTGAAATATCAGTTGGGCTAATCTGATGTTACCTGGTAAAGTTAAAAAAAAATGAATCCGTAATGTCACTGCAGCAATTTCAATAATAGTTCCAAATAAGGAACAACACAAATGACCATCAACAGAACAGGTTCCTAAAATAAGTTTCTGGAAGCTGGCACGATTCTATTGCTTAAACTGGTGGTAGTATAGGAGGGGAACCCCCAAAATCCAGAATTTTCTTTTGGAGGGTGGGTCCATTTATAGTACAGGCTTCTAAGTGTTCTAGGAATCCATTGTCATCAGTGTACCAGCTAGCCAATATTTTTGGAGATTCTTTCAATGCATTTGCCCATTTTCATGATGGGTGATACACAAGCACACCTGCCCACATCTTGCTGAGTGTTCAGCAGTTTTTGACCAAAACCAGCATGACCCCCATGTCCTACCCTCCTCTCTATTCTCCCGATCTCACCCCGACCAACTTTTTTTTGTTTCTCCAGATGAAAAATTCCTCAAAGGGAAACGTTTTGCTGATGTGGAAAAAGTGAAACAAAAAAACAGCAGAAGCACTAAAAGGCATCAAAATTGACAAGTTCAAAAACTGTTTTAATCAGTGGAAAAAGCGCCTTGATAGGTGTATTGTATCAAATGGAGCGTACTTTGAAGGTAACTGAAGTTTAAACATGTAAAAGTAAATGCACAATTTTTCATAAATAAATTCTGGGTTTTTTGGGGTCCCCCTCATAGTTGTTAACTTCATAATTCTTGATAAACTAATTATTTATCAAACTATAAACTGATTATTTCATACACTGTACATTTATATTCTATGCATTCTATTTTGAAAGTATGTCACATTCTCCAATAAAACTATAAAAAGCAAAAAATATTTAAATTTCAAATGACTAACTGGGAAAAATTATTTGCAACAATTTGATAATCATATGTGAAATGTCCTTACCAATAAGAGACAAATACCACAATGCAAATAAACAGGTGATTCATAAAGGAACTAAAAAGTTCATAAGAATGAAAAAAATTTCATACCACAATTAAAGAAATGACAATTAAAATAGTGATTTTTGACATACTATGTTTGGCCTGATGTTAATAAAGAGGTGGGGAAATATGCATCTTCTTACACCATTTGAGAGGAAAGTTTTCTGGAACATAACTTGCAATGCAGAATAAAAACCTTAAAATATGCACTCTTGACTCAGCAACTTTATTTCTGGATTTTTTTTTTTACCCCCCAGGAAACTGTCAAAACAGTAGAATGCAGTCACTAACTATATATTATTCTAGTTAAGAGTACAAACTGTGAAATCAGATTGTCAGGCCTGGAATCTCAGCTCCCATACTTATTTTTTACCTTAGGTATACTTTTTTGTACTTCTGTCTTCTCATTTGTAAAGTGGGGAATAGAACAATACCTAGGCCTTAGGGTTGTTGAGAAGCTTAGATGAAATAATACCAAAAAAACTTATATTCCTCAACTGAGACAGTAAGCACTCAATAAATTTTACTTATTATTATTAGTGAAAGATCAGAAACAGCTTAATATCCAACAATTTAAAAACGACAGTAATAGTGAATAAAATTTAATATTATGTAGTCACAAAAAAATATGATGTAGATCTATATTTATTAGTGTAGAAATATTGTCACAATATATTGTTACATTTTTATAATTTTAAATTTTTATAAACATATGTAAGTGTAATAATATTAGGTATAGACCCAATATTAAGAGTAACAGCCCAGGCTCAGTGGCTCAGCCTGTAATTTTTGCACTTTGGGAGGCCGAGGTGAGTGGATTGCCTGAGCCCACAGGTTCAAGACCAGCCCCGACAACTTGTTGAGACCTCATCTCTACAATAAATAAAAAATTAGCTGCATGGTAGCATGAGCCTGTAGTTCTGTCTACTTGGAAGGCTGAGGCAGAAGGATCACCGGAGCCCAGCAGGTTGACACTGGGGTGGCCGTGAGTGTGCCACTGCACTCCAGTCCGGGTGACAGAGTGAGACTCCAACTCAAAAAAAAAAAGGAGTAACAACATATGGTAATGAGATATGGATGACTTTTTTCTTGTTTTTTCTCTGTATTTTATAGTGCTCCTTTAATGAACACAGATGATGTATGAGATATATGATTAATTTAAAAACAAATGATCCAAAACATCAAACAGAAAGATCAAGAGGTATAAAATAAATGCAGTGGATTCTCATTCTTTTCGATGGTTATAAAGTCACCTCAAACACTGAATTAGCAAATACTGAAAACAGAAGTTAGGTTCCTTCTAGCCTCTGGTCACATAAGTCTCTAGAGCTCAACCAAATTCAGAAGAAAAATACTAATACTCCAAAGGATAGATAGGCAAAGGGTATGAACAAGTCATAATAAAAGGAATCATAATAAAAGAAATATGTTAAAAAGTAAACCCACGAGAAGCCTCATGCCCATTCATTCACTCACAACCATCCATTCATTCATTCACTCACTGAGCATATATAGGGCACCCCCCACGTTTACTGCCCCATACTCCAAAAGACACAGAAATAAGGCACTAAGCTCTTTTCCTGGATAGTGTGGGAGACGTGCTCAAAAGTAAGGTCAGCACAAAACTGAATTCAGGAAGTACATGCAGTTGGGTGCAGAGGTCTCAACTTCCCAGTCTCCTACTGTGTGTAGTAGACCTCCACTCACCATGACACCAATAATGGCAATGGTTACAGACCTCACTCACTCTGGGGCATTGCAAAACACCTCAACTGTGACAGTTCTGAGGCAACCCAAAGAAGGTGATAGTGATTACCATGCTCTATACCCTTAGCTCTGGGATTCTGCTCTGCCACCCATTTCCATAAGCTGGAGAAGAGGTTGTATTCCACCCAGGAGAAGATAATTCCTGAACAGGTCACTATACCCTAGCGAGGGAAAGGCTATAATTTAAACACATAGTTGCCACTTAGTCTAAAAGCATAACCACATCTTCCAATGATGTAAAACCATTCTTCAGCTTAAAAATTCGTAGTATTCCTAGAGAGAAGTTTACTCTCCGTTATATTTGTCCAAATGTATAGTTACTAAAATTAGCATTATTTATAAAACATATATTTTTCTAATGAGTCATTAGGTTTCTTTCCTCTCCCACAAATGTGTCTAAAAAGAAGTCAGTAGGTCTTAAATGCAAGATGGATTTTCTTACCTCTAGAATGAATAAATGAAATCTTGCACCCAAACACAAAAATGAATAAATTGACCTTTCAATGTCTGTCCCACTTGCAATACCAATAATCCTCCTCTGAATTCCACCACTAACCTTCCCAAGAATATTAAACAGGATCACAATGAGCAAAGTGAATTTTTTAAAAGGTTGTAAGCAAGAAGAGAAAAAAATATTAGTGCAAAAGTATTTCTATGATTTACTTTGCAAATCTAAAATTAAAGTTTGGCTTATGATATGCAATATATCCTTCATAATTTGAGCTGTGTATATTGTTAAGTTTCATAAAAAGTAAAAATATTTTTCCAGATAATAATTAAAATTTTAATCCATTTGCTTTCATAAACATCACAAAGTTGTTACTTGTGCTTTAAGCGGAGTTACAAGTTGTTAGACTTCAGAGAACTGCAGAGTTCCTGCTTGTTTTTAATAAGCATACAACTTTGGAATATTAAAAAAAAATCAGGTGAAAACAATATTTTCTGTAATATTTTCTGGTCTAAAGGTCATTAACAACATAAGCCAGTCTCCAAAAGAACTAAGTCTCAGTAAAAAATAAAATAAAATAATAAAAGTTAAAAAAAAAAAAAGAAAGGGCAAGCAAGGATAAAGTATTCCAAATTCCATGAACATAGGTTTTTCCAAAGGGCATTTCTTAGCCTGTGTCTTCTGGAAAGCAGAGTCTGAGACAAGGATTAAAGTGTTGACAATTTTATTCTGAGACGTACTAAACCAGGACTTTTAGAATAAAGAACAAGCAAGAGAAGCCAGGAAAGATTCTAAGGAATGTATGATAAAGGATATGACAGCGTCCGCCACCTTCAAAGCAAGCCAGGCCACTAGGCACATTCATTGGCACACGGGACTTTCTCAGTAAGAGCTGCAAGAAAGAACTACATCTTAGAGTACTCCAAGGAAAGGAGAAAGAAAGGGAAATTTATTTACCCAGTGTCTTTCTATACTTTTCCATTGGTCAAGGTTTACCAGAGGGAACCAAAGACCCAACATTGATAAGTTTCACCCTCTGACACTCAGGCAACCACGCAAGAAGCCAGGAGTAGAATTTCACCCAAGAGCAACAGTGGAGGGTGATTTGGCTCTTGATAGGGCTCTGCATGTAGGGCCTGAAGTCCAAGTTGGTCCAGGGCTTCATCTATGAACTCCAACCTTCTCTGAGAGCTCAGCAGATGGCCAACAGGGAGGACAGAGGCTCAAAAGGAGGAATGACAAAACACAAAAAATTCCCGCAAAGTTTACTACTACCAGTATACCTTATTGCAATAATCATATCCAATGCAGAAGCATTAGCACCAGGCATTTAACTTCTTTCTTTATCCCACAGTCCCAAATGACTCACCCTGTCAAGGGGAACACAATCATCATCTCAGAACAGCTGTGGCTACCCTATAAAAATACTAGGAACTAAAATGCAGTCAGACTCCATGTTATTGGGTTGGAAATTTGGACCTAGACCCAGAATGTGGGTGCTCCTTCCAGAATGATTCTATCTGAGCTGGCATTTGTTCAGCCCTCATTGTCATCAAGTGACTGTTGATGGACAGTCAACAGACTTCCCTACTCTGTTGCTATCAGCAGGATCTTGTCCATTTTTATTTCCTGTGTCCATTTTTCAGCAGAAATGAGATGTGTGAGGTTTAGGTTCAATACAGGACCTTTTAAGAAATGAAGCTCTGTCCAAATGTTTTAGACTACTCAGCCATCACCATCAGCAGTTTCTGCCTTCCTCACTTATTCATTCACGTGCATAATGAGTAGCTACCATGATCCAGGCCCAGGCTGCGCTAGGTTACAGCAAAACAATAAGACAATTTCAATCCTCACAGAGATCCTAATCTACTAAGAAACAGACATCATTTACTAAACAAATGTTCACCGAGTGCCTAGCATGTGTGCTAGACACTGCTCTAGGCAGTTAGACTCAGTGATGAATAGTCAATGAAATGAACACAGAATGGTAAACAATGACAGCCATACCAACTATAAACCTGAGTTTATAAACCCGATGACTGGCATTTTAATTAGTGTCCCTGCAACCTGAGTAACATATACAAAATCCCATCAGCACACAGGATTTTAGAACAAACTGATATACAATAATTATACAACAGGGCTTGGGCACAGACTGAAGAGATCTGACTAAAATCCTGGAAAATGAAACTAGAACCTGAGAGTCTAGCAACTCCTTGATATGTATGTATGTATGCAGTTATTTACTTTGAGTCAGAATCTCACTGTCACCCAGGCTGGAGTGCAGTGGCATGATCCTGGCTACCACAGTCTCTACCTGCTGGGCTCAGATCATTCTGCCTCAGTCTTCCAAGTAGCTGGAACTACAGGCATGTGCCACCATGCTCAGTTAATTTATTTTATTTATTGTAAAGACAAGATCTCGTCGAGTTGCCCAGGCTGGTCTTGAACCCTGGGCTCCGGCAATCCTCTCACCTCGGCCTCCCAAAGTGCTGGGATTTCAGGTGTCAGCCACCGTGCCCAGCTCCTTGATATTTAAAAGCTGCATTATTTCAGGGAAAGTAACCATCCTCTGAAAAATGGAGCCATGAAATTGGACAAATCTCATGGAAAGGAACAGTGTAGAGAAGTCCTTTTGATGGTTGATGTGGCAGCCACTTGATAAGAATGAGGGCTGAACAAATGCCAGCTCAGATAAAAATCATTCTGGAAGAAGCACCCACATTCTAAGTCCAGGTCCTAGTTCTCTAGCCGGTAACATGGAGTCTGACTGTATTTTGGGTCTCCATATTTTATAGGGTAATCACAGCTGTTCTGAGATGGTGATTGTGTTCCCTTTGAATGGATAAGTCATTTGAAACTACAGGATAAAGAAATTAAATCCCCGGTGCTAACGCTTCTGTATTAGATATGATTCTAATAAAGTACATTGATAATAGTAAGTTTTACAGGTATTTTTATATGTGTATGTTTTGTCTACTTTTAAGTTTTACAGGCATTTTTACATGTGTATGTTTTGTCTACTTTTATGGGGTTTTAAGTCTTATGAGAATCATAAACATTAAACTGGTGACTACACTTTGAAATGTGTAAGGGAAATTAATAACATTTATACATGGTATTAACTGAGGAATTATTTGGTTAAATTTACAAATTGAGCATTGATCATAGAGCAAGTGAAATGAGTGTTTTTCATTTTCAGACAAATATCATT
Source organism: Tarsius wallacei (assembly GCA_963574415.1). Lineage (NCBI taxonomy): Eukaryota > Metazoa > Chordata > Mammalia > Primates > Tarsiidae > Tarsius > Tarsius wallacei. Next base: position 24,622 of record CAUYQG010052355.1, read on the forward strand.
AGGTTTACAGATGAAATTACAAGATTTTTAAGTTATTTTTAAAAGTTTAAGGTAGAACCAGTTTTACACTTATGACTTCAGTGAATTAAACATTGAATAAAATACTGGTAATTGTAAATCTCCCTTTCTGAGTCCTTCCACATTAAAAATCAAGGGATAAAAAAGATAAAGCTATGATCGTGAAAGGTGAGATATGTATGAAATGCTGTAAAAACACTGGAAATGAAGCAACCAATCTCCCAGCCTGGGGGAGAGAAGGAAAGAAGAAAACATTCCTAAAGCAGCTGGTGATGTTTCAACAGAGTGTTGAAGAAAGAAGGCAAAACACCAGGTGGACAGCAGAGGGATCTGGAGGGAAGCTTATTTCAGGAGAGAGAAGAACATTGGCATGGTCCATAGGGGTAAGCCAACAGGATACTGCATGAAAACTGCCAAATGGCTCCAGATGGCTAGAGTAAGGCCAGCAGACACAGATGGACTTGGTAGACATGGGAAGTTGTCAGAGTTTATACTGAAGGGCCACTGAAGGATTTTCTGTAGGTTGTGACCATCAGACTTGTGCTTTAGGAAGATCCCTCTAGAGCAGCATGGAAGATTTCCCGGTGGGGGAGAAAACGTGGGTGGGAGAGGTGGTAAGCAATGAGGCCATGCCCTGGAGAGTGATGACGTTACAGAGATGGGATGACAGATCTTAATTAGGAGGTAAAAATCTACAGAATGTGGGGTTTGAAGGAATACAATTGTGCAGTGAGTGCCTAGCACAGTGCCAGGTGAATCTCTGAGGGTACTCAAACATTGAACGAATAATGAATAGAACACTGGCAACAATAAAACAAGGCATTTAGTGGAAGTGACTACATACATGTTGAGCAAGAGTTTTGCCTTTATTATCTAATTTCATCTTCACGGCCCTCCTTTAAAGCAGGTATGTTTATTTTCCATAAACTAAGACACAAGGAAGTTAGATTACTTGCCCAAGCTCATTCACCTACTCAGGAGAGGAGCAAGAATTGAAGCCTCGGTAATCAAGCTCCAGGGATCTTTGCCCAAAGATGAAGGCTGGTTTTAGAGTTTCTAGCAATAAAAGTGATGAAAAGGTTTGGATCCAATTTTTTTTAAAGAACAATTTTGAACACTAATTTGAGTTGTTGGCAGCAGTGGGGGGTGGGGGGTGAGTCAGGGGAAGTTTCCAAGCAAAGATGTCCAGACAGGCTGTCTAAAGCTCGAGAGAGGCTGGGTGCAGTGGCTCACACCTGTAATACCAACACTTTGGGAGGCCGAGGTGGAAAACTGCTTGAGTCTGAGTTCAGGACCCACTTGGGCAACATAGCAAGACCTCATCTCTACAAAAGACAAAAATAAAAATTGGCTGGTCATAGTGACGCATGCCTGTAGTCCCAGATATTCAGAAAGCGGAGGTGGGAGATCATTTGAGCCCAAGAGGTCGAGGCTACAGTGAGCCGGGATTTGCACCACCGCACTCCAGCCTGGACAACAGAATGAGAACTTGTTTCAAAAGAAAAGGAAAAAAAAGCTCAAAAGAAATGTCAGGAGGCAGAAATGTAGGCTTGAGAATTAACAACAGGCAGTCACATGGGTCACCATGAGAATGATGGTATCATCCCTGATGTATGAACAGAGTGAAAAGACAAAAGGTCTAAGAACAAACTCCTAGTGATCACTGATTTTAAAGAGATGGACAGGGAAAGAGAGGTCAGAAGATACAGTATCTTGGACAAAGTTAAGCTTTTAACGAGCAGAGTGATGTGGTGGGAACCACAGTAGAGGATGCTTCAAGAAGGAAGTGGTCAAAATGCACAACAAAGTTACCCAACAAAATCAATACACAAATTTCTGTTTGATTCATCTTTTAGGAAGACATCGGTGACCTTAATCTAAGTAGACCCATGGAGTGATGGAGGGAACAGAGATTACTTTGGTGATATGTAATAAGGAAGTAGAAGCAATGGGTAGAGATATACTTTGCAAAAGTCCAACAACGAAGAAGCATGAGATGGGGAAGACTTGAAGGCAGACAAAGGAAGGATTTAAAGAAGAGGCCAACTAGAGTAAGCATCAGTAAAGGAGAGAAGTTAGAGATGAGGGGGAAGAAGCTTGGGACAAATGCCATAGGGTCTCAGGGCTGTGGTCGGTCTGGAAGAGCCACCACGAAGAGTGGGAGAGGAAGCTACTCCAAAACCTAATAAAGGGTGAGTGACTTATCCTGAAGTCGAAGCCATAAACAGGTAACAGGAGCACAGTTACAAGATTTTCTCCAGCAGTTCTTGGCAGCCCCTGGATAGGAGAGAAGACTCATATAAAAGGATTCCAGAGCTTGAGATTGGCGGAAACATAAGGAAGACAGTGGAGGGAGGAGTTAGCAGGGGTCTGTGAGAAAGGGGCTACCCTACATGGGATCTGGGCAGGCAGGAAAGGAAGAGAAGCCCTAACTAAGGTCTCCAGCTTTGGGGAAAAAGCTTCAGAAAAAGAGCCAGGTCTGTCAACACTACCGAGTTAGATGAGAAACAAGTTGACTGGAACTTTCCTACTGACCTGGAATCACAATCAAGGTCCAAAGCTGAGTACCAAAAGTTCACAAAGGCCCACATTCAGAGTCACCAACAAAGTTTCTAATCCTGATGCCAGCTTCCACCACACCACACTTACCAAAAGATGTCAAAGCTCCCCCCTCCCCACCACTCGCCAAACACTTCTCAAATAATATAAGGAGAGAACACAGGATAGAGGACAAGAGAGCTCTCAAGGAGAGAGGAGCAACATTTAACACCTAAGCCAGAAGGATAGGGTTCAAATCCCAGATCTGACGCTTGTAAACTCTGTGACCTAGAGCAGAAGTCACAGACTCTGGTCCTCAAATTCCTTCTCTGTAAAATAGGGATAGTGCCTGCTCCATATGATTGTCACAAGGATTAAATCAATTAAAATATTTCACGTGCTTATGACCATACTGCGTATTAGCTATTTTTCTTCTTCCTTCCCCTTCATGGGAAACTGATGGGGATGCTTTCGTTTCCCCAAAGTCAAGTGAGGGAGACAAGAAAACCTTCTTCCCAGTCACAGTACCATGACACTCCAGCTTTGTCTTGAAGGGTGGTCAGCAGCTCAGCAGTTGAGTTCTTAGTGTCTCAGCTCTTGGCCCTCCTCCACACTGACGGCCTTTATTTCCCCCACTGCATCCACCATCCCATAGCCAGACCACAGACTTTGGCATCACCCAGAACTGGCTTACCCTGAATACTTAAGTACCATCCTTAGAGCTTCTGCTCTGAAGTCGACCTATTCCTTGGGTGCTGCTGCAGCTACTTTCTCATCTGCAGCCCCCCATGAAGTCATAACCCATGTGGTCTTGACTGTTAGTACCAGAACTGCTGGGGTGGGCAGAGGTGAGCCTGGAGACCCAGGGACAGGTCAGGTTGTGGGGCTTCTCCTTTAGGGGGTGGTTAGCAACTCTAGTGGGATAGCCAAGAGGATGATGTGATGTTGGGCTTGGCCAACCACCCCAGGGGTGTTATAGTGGGGGTGGGGGGCAGGGTACAAGAGGAAAAAGTGCTGTCATGGTTCTAAGAGGAAGAATGGAAACCCCAGTCAGGGGAGGATCCTACAGGGGAAGAGTTCAGTTCTCAGGGAGCTGTCTTCAAGGAAGAAATTTGGTTCTCCACGGCCCTCAGAGGTAAGAAAGAAGACTCCAGTGGTTACCCTGACTCAATAAGAAGGTGCAAATTGGGGGAGGAGCAGGAGAGGAGCCAGGGCTATCCAGGCAGCTTCAGGGGTGAGTAAGGGGTCACAGCACCAGGAAAAGAGGATGGGATTACATGACACTAGTGGGACCACAGGAAAACAACCCTGCCACCCTGAAGGAAGGGGTTCTCTGCACAGAGGGACTGGAGCAAAGTTGCTCCCAGCGCAAGTTCTCCACATCACCTGCAAGGCCTCCACCACTTCAGACAGAAGGATCACCAGCATCAGACAGAATTGGGAGAACCAAAGCACAACTAAGAACCCCCCCACCCCATTTGCAGGTGGGAGACACACCTCTCCAGCTGTCCTCCCTGTGCCCAGCACCAAGGAGGGGTGTCTAAAGGAGGGAGAGGGAGGAGGTGCCTCAAAGCTGCCCATGACCCCTTCTCTATGGCTAGCAGCCAGGATGTTGTCTCCGTTCACGCTGCAGGGGACAAGCTTTCAGTCAGTCTGGAAATGGAGGTTTTAAAAACAAAAAGGACTAAGACATAATTACAGAAATAAAAAGGGTTTTAAAATTCAGCATGGCAGGAAAGCTGTGGCTCTGATAATGGGATCCTCAAGGGTCCTACTCCACAGAAGGAAAAGTTTTTCTGGCACAGTGGAAATCAGTGCTTGGCAAAAAGAAAATCAGTTCCTAGGTGTGTACAGAGCTGAGAACTCTCAATAAATAAGACAAATAATAAATATCTTCAGCCTACCCTTTCTCCATGGCCACCCTATCCTAACCTGTTCCAGTGACTGAGCCCATCAGAAACCAGACCCACAGGGCATATGCCTCATTCCCTCCATTGGCTGAGCTCTACCATTTCTCTCACTATCCAAAGACTGTACTACCTTTAGGTAACACCTCTGTGGCAAGCGGTGGGCAGTAGACCCACGTGAAACCTAGCCCATGTGTCCAGGACGCAGGATGGATTAGGTTTTTGCCTTGGTTTCCTGATTATACCCTGGTTTCCCTCCGGAAAAGTCTAGGCCATTAGGTTAGTGCTCTAAAGACCACTCAAGCTTTCTCCAACCCTCTCTCCCTGAGAACTGAGTTCTTTCCCTGTTGGATCCTCCCCTGACTGGGGTTTCCATTCTTCTTCTTACAACCATGGTGGCACTTCCTCCTGTTTTGCCTTCCCTACCCACTACAACACCCTTGGGATGGTTGGCCAAGATCAAAGTCACATCATCCTCCTGGCTATCCCGCTAGAGTTGCTGAACAGGCCCCTAAAAAAGAAGCCCCACAACCTGGCCTGAACCCAGGTCTCCAGGCTCACCCGACCCTACTCCAGCAGCTCTGGTACTTAACAGCCAAGACCACGTGGGTTATGACTCCACTGGGGAGCTACAGATGGCAAAGTAGCCACAACAGGAAGAGGTTGATTTCAGAGCAGAAGCTCCAACGACGGAATTTAAGGTTTCAGGGTAAAGCAGTTCTGTGTGATGCCAGAGTCTGTAGTCTAGCTATAGGATGCCATCTGGGAAGTGAAGGTCACCAGCATGGAGGACCACCAAGAACTGAGTCGCTAAGAACTCACCTGCTGAGCTGCTGACCACCACCCCAAAACAAAGCTGGAGTGTCCTGGTGACATGGCTGAGAAGAGGATCATTTAATCTTTCCTCAGAGGAGGGGGGACCAGAAAGGTATGTATGTGCTTCTTTATGTTTTCTTTTACCATTTTACTATAGAAAAGTTTGAATATAACACAAAAGAAGACAAAGTGGTATAATGAACTGCCATGTCTCCTGTCCCCATCACCCAGCTTCAGCAATTATTAAAGTTTTGCCAACCTTATTTTACCTGGATCCCCCTCCCTGGTGCCCTTCCACCACCACCACCACCACCACCACTGGATTATTTTAAAGCAAATCCAGGCAGCATATCATTTCATTTGTAAATACTTCAGCATGAATCTTTAAGAGACAAGCACCTTTTTTTTTTTTAAACACAATCAAGAAACAATGATCACACCTAAAGAAATTAAAAATCACTCTTTAATAGCATCTAACATCCCATCAATGATCAGATTTTCCCAATGGCCTCATGAATGCCTTTTTACAGATGGCTTGTTAGAATCAGGATGCAAATAAGGTTTATGTGTTGCACTCCATTGATTTGTCCCTGTCCTAGTTTGGTCTCCCCCAGAAACAGACCCTGAGGCAATGATTTCAGTGCAAATCGTTTATTTGGGAGGTGATCCCAGCAAAACTAGTAGGCAAGCAGGGAAGTGAGCCAGGGAGGGAGGAATACCAACAAAGGGTACGTTACCACTGAGGGAAAACGGAGCTCAGTCCCTCTGGGCAACTCTGAGAGACAGTGTGGGGCACCCATGGAAGTTTTCCCAGCCCTGGGGGATAAAGAGAAGGAAGCTGGAGTATTTACCCACCAGCTCTCCATCCATCTTTGGTTGAGGACTGCTTCCAGGGGCAATGACTCTCCAGGTCATTAATTCCCTGGCACTCTGCTTTGCTTGCCGTGCATACAGAATCTTGGGGACAGAATAAAGCCCTAGAGGGTCACAGGTGTTCCGAGCATGCGGTCTCCAGCAAGCTATAGAAGTAGTATGGAAGCTCAATGTCCAGTTCTTTGAGAGATTGCCATACTGCTTTCCATGGCTGTCAAACTAGCTTACATTCCCACCAACAACATAGAAGCGTCCCCTTTCCTCTGCAGCCGCCCCAGCACCTGTTGTTTTTGACTTATTAATAATAGCCAACCTTACTGGTGTTAGGTGATATGTCTTGTAGGTTTGATTTGCATTTCTCTGATGATTAAGGAGGCTGAACACTGTTTCATGTGTTTGTTGGCTGCTTGTATGTCACACTTTGAGAAATGTCTGTTCATGTTCTTTGCCCACTTTTTAATGAGGTTGTTTGTTTTCCTTTTGGACCTTGACCACTAGCACAAGGGTGGAATCGACAGATGCTGGGCACTGCTAGGAGAGGGACGGAGGGAGAGAAGAGAAGGGAGGGGGGCACATGGCAACACAATGGGCACCTGGTCTACTATCAGAGGGACAGAGGGTCAGCTAGAAGGCTAAAGTGCACCTGCATGCAGCCTGCTTGTGTAGTAAATCCTCACTAGTACCCCACTCAACTCAAATAAAATAAAATAAGTAGAGTGAATGTGGGCAGAGCCTTGACTGCATTTGCCACAGTTCCTTAAAGTGTATTTCATCAACAACACTTCCCTTCCCCATGTATTTACTGAATAAATGTGTCATTTGTCCTTTAGAATTTCCACATTCTAAATGTGGTGGATTGCATTCCCATGGTGTTGTTTGATACATCCCCCTGTCCTCTATACTTTCCACACATTAAATGGAGTATCAATCCATTCTAATTTTTGGCAAGAATGCCTATAGGTGATGCTAGGTCCTTCCTCTTGCATCACATCAGGAAGTATGGGCATCTAACAACTAAAGGTTTGCCTGGTTTGACAAAAGCTTGTCTCCCTTGTCATTGGTTGGTTATGTTGCTCAATTCAGCACAGTCCCAAGAAGACCAACTACTTCCGTATGTTGTGGAAGTGGGACAAATATAAAGTAGGTGAGTCAGGCTCTGTGTCAGTCAAAGGCCTTATTGGCAAATTTTGAACAGGACTTGCTTGTGACTTGGAATAAACATCTGAAGATGCCATTTATTCTCTTACTCCGTACAGTGCCTTTCAAACACCAAGCTCCTTTTGAAACTAACTTGCATACCAGAACACCACATGTATTTCTGGCTTTGAATGTTAGACTTGTGAATCTATTTACACTTTAGCTCCAACACATTCCAAAGCAGAGAGACATTCCTATTCTCTAAATCTTATCTACACCATTTCACAAGAAAAGTCTGCCTTACTGCACTGTAATGCACAGAGAGTGCATGCTAAAAAAAATAAGTCAAGACTCTTGAAAGAATACTAAAATTAAATTCACAGAACCACATAGCCTGACGCAATATTTCATACAATATTGACAAGTTGAAGATTTTCAGCCACTGGTGTTTGGTAAAGAGACTCATTCTATTTTGGTTAATTTTCCAAGATCCTTTCCACTTGCCTCCATCAAGCTTCCTCCAGACTGGAGTCCATACCATTTGATTCACTCAATTAAGGAGTGCTTACTGACCGTGTGAACTCAGGGACTGTGCTAGCCATTGGTGGGAAGGAGCTTCTCTTGATTGCCTCAGTGATGCCAATTACCTCAGCATAACCCCAGAATAACACTACTCCAGCCTATATATATCTCTTTAAAACCATCAGACACACTATGGCTGTTGCCTGTCTTCTAACAGTGTCCAGCTCAATGATGTCAAAAAGAAGCTTTGAGGTGCAAAACACAGCTCAGCAATATGTGGAGCTTGGTTTAATGTAGGCAAGTCCTTTCATCTATGACAGTACTTCTCACTTCACTCTGGAGTTATCCATTGATGTTTTTGTCTCTGACACATACACTGGGACTTCCCATGTCTTTCTTTTCTCTGTACCCACAGGATCTTAGACTCTCCCCACACACAGAGGGTCCTAGTTAATCATCATTCCCTGCAAATATAGGGCTTCCTGACTTTCACGATGAAGGTCTGCAACTTCTTTCAGTGCTTCTGTGCTGACGAAAAGGATTTTTCAAGAGTTTATTGTCCTTCCCCTCCCCCTTTCTCTTAACGTTACCTGTTAAGTAATGTCCATCCATTATTGTAGATAGGTCCAAGTAAGACAACTATTACCTGGTTTGCATGTTATTATTCCAGCAGAGGCGATCCATTCATTCACCTTCTGATTTAAGAGAGTTCTTGGTGTTTATGACACTGCTCATAGAGTAAATGGTCTTATTGGTCTGTGCTGCCTGATGTGCACGTGCTATCCTGTCCAGACAGAAACCCCGCAACAGTTTTCACCTACAGCTGTGCTAGGCTGAACTTGGTTGTGAGATGGAACCTACTGTGACATCACAAAGACAGGGCATCACTCTGGGTCAAGGAGGTGAGCACAATTCCTGTTTACCTTCAGAACATCTTACCCTTCCTCATTTATGCCCATGGTAGATATTTCAAGCCCACAAATAATATTTCCTACCCACTACATTTACCAGAAAAAAAAATTATCTGGCCACCTTAGCTTCCTCTGTGCAAGGAGTCTGAGCCATCCTGATGATTCCTTGGTGTCCCCCTCACCTTTACCACCAGTGACCAGCACATAAGAAGTCACCTGGGACAATGCAGTGTACAGAGCAAAACTTCAGCTAATCCAGGTCAGTGGAGAACAAAAAAGGGAATGTAAAGCATTCAAAAGGGGCAATGTTAACACATTCACATCCTGGGTCCAGAAGGAAGGCAGCCTGGACCCACAGAGGAGGGAGCTTATCGGGGGCTCTCAGATCCATGCCTCTGAGTCTGGTTCCTTCACAAGATCTTCAGACTCTTCCCAGACTCCTAGCAGACGTCTGAGGGCCACACAACTCTGTCCCCAGTGACGCAGTTCTCCTTGCCTGACAAAAATGCCCAGGCCACACAGACAGGATTTGGTTCCCTTTTATCTATCTATCTATCTAATCTATCCATCCCCATCCATCATCAATCAGCTTCTGACAATTCCCCCTAAGACTCCCCCAACAACAGGCACAAACCTGTCCCACAGGCTGTTCTCTAGTCCCCAAACAGGGCTAACTCCCCCACCTGCTTTCATCTGGAAAGGGCATCTTGGTTCAACCTCTTCATTTTAAATAGCGACAGAGGCCCAGAGGGGTTAAGTGACTTACCCAAGATCACACAGAAAGAACAGACTGAAATCCAAAACCACCATTCCCTAGGGATACTGGACTATTTAATATTAAAAGATCCTCAGGTTTCAAGTTATAGAAGAATAATGCAGCCGGGCTCGGTGGCTCAGCCTGTAATCCCTCGCTTGGGGAGGCTGAGGTGAGTGGATTGCCTGAGCCCACGAGTTCGAGACCCTCCTGGGCAACTTGGCGAGACCTCATCTCTACAATAAATCAAAAAATTAGCCGGGCGTGGTAGCGAGCACCTGTAGTTCCAGCTACTTGGAAGGCTGAGGCAGAAGGATCGCCTGAGCCCAGCAGGTTGACGCTGCGGTGTCTGGGAGTGGACACTGCACTCCAGTCTGGGCGACAGAGTGAGACTCCAACTCAAAAAAAAAAAAAAGAAGAAGAATGCAGTTTGTAAATACATAAAGTTATACTTAGGCTATCAGATGATGATTAAGGATGGGGTAATGGTTACTGCAGGGGTGGAGGTAGCTAGGAAGAGGCCTCACCCCATTTTAAATTGAACGAGGATGGAAACAGGGAAAGGAACAGGGATGGGGAAGTGGAGGTAACAGTAGTTTTCCTCGTATAACAGAAATTTAATGTGCATTTACCTTTTCCCTTTAGCTTTACTATGCAGCTGGAGTTTTCTTCACGTGTAGATATTCACTGACATAATTAGGAAAAGTGGACCTATGAGCATGATTCCCAGAGTGACAACCAGGAACCAGTCTCATGCCTAGGAGTCACACAAGATGTAACATCTCCCCATTAGATAGCAGTCAGAAGAAATGAAGCATTCCATAAGCCACACAACAAATGGCTATTTACTGACAAGGTACCCCGCTTTGCTCCACAAGTTGAACTCCCCAAGGTCTTTGTCAAAACATAAGCACGGACTTATGAGTCAGGGAGGCAGGTAACAGTGCCTGGATGTTCACTGAAATAAGAGCGAGGGGAAAGAAGTAGCAATCGTTCTTAAAAATAAAGAGTTGACCATATATCAAAATCAGAAGGGTCGTCTACTGATGGGAATGAACACCGATGTTTAGTCAGTGGCCAGTGAACATCAGCCACAAAACCCAAAGTGGCTACAGAGGCAGCTGGATATGTGGTAGCAAAGAGGTCACACTGAAGGGTATACTCCCTTCCTACGATGGATTGGTGTACTTATAGTACAATTTTGTGGCAGGCGACAGTCAAATGACCAGCTCTAACCAACTCAATATGGCAGGACAGTTTTCCCATGCATGGAAGTAAAATGTGTTGAGGAAGAGATGCCTTGTTCTAACTCATGCAAAGAGCACCCTATGGGCTAACAGTGACCCATGGACATCCTGACCCCAAGGACTGCTCTACACAAAAGCCCATCCAAACCACACAGCACCCCAAGGTCAAGTTGCTATGTCTCATCAATAACATTGGCTCCTCATCCATCATGAATCTACAGCTCCTAAGGAGCAACGCATCCTGGTGCACAGATGACCAAACTAGCTGCATTTCAAGGCCTGTGGCCTCCTCACCTGGGAACAGTGCCTTCAGGCAGGTGCATGCATTCATGCCGTGAAAGACAGGCAGTGCAGACCTCAGGTTCTGCAGGACCCACTTTCATTCTATCTCTTGTCAGAAACAAACGGTGAGAGAAGAAGGGAAAAACTATATAAGCCAAAAAGAGCTGCCTGACATAGTCGCACACCAGGACTGTCACATGAGAGATGCCACCAGCTCAGCTCCTGTGACCAGCCATAACAAGTTACCCACCAGTGACCAGCACATAAGAAGTCACCTGGGGGAAACCTCTTTCAGGTACTCTTCCACTGTGGGAGCTTTTCTGTCTTCTTTATAAATCCTACTTTCTTAAAAAAAAAAAAAAAAAAGTCACCTGGGACAATGGAGTATGTAGAGCAAAACGCAAAACTTCTGCTAACCAAATGGAGAACAAAAAAAGTGAATGCAAAACATTCACTAAAAAGGCAATGTCAACACACCCATAGTGGAAGGAAGGTAGCCTGGACCCACAGAAGAGGAGGCTTATCAGGGGCTCTCAGATCCATGCCCCTGAGGCTGGTTCCCTCACAGGATCATCCAACTCTTCCTAGTCTCTTAGCAGACCTCTGAGAGCCACATAACTCTGTCCCCAGTGATGCTATTCTCCTTGCCTGGCAAAAATGCCCAGGCCACACAGACAGCAGACATGAGAAGGCATTATTTTTCTAGGATCAGTGGTACACTGTGAGCAACCAGTGTATCATGTCCATGCGCAACACTACTTATCCTATTCATGGATAAGTAAATAGAAACACAATAGTCTGAAGCCTACGATCAGAATTTGAAGCATAAGAAGACAAAAAAAGTTCCTCAAAGAATAAGAGCAAAAACCTTCTTGCTCTTAGATTTATTGCAGGAAAGAGTAGAAACTGTTTTGGGTCCCCAATAGGAAATGAGGACACATTCCCCCAAAATGAGCCAGATACAAAATAGAAGAGGTAAATATATCAGACAATAAACTAAGAGAAAAAGAGATTGTAGGGAGAATAAAAACACTGTCCCCAAAATAAAGGCATGCAAGGCATAGAAAAACATGCAGAAGAAGGAGAAGAGGAAACAATCAGAACAGGTCAAAAGATGGGACAACTGGACAGGTCATGCCAACAAATTGATGTCATGGGGTAAAAGAATAAGAAAAAAGAAAGAAGAAAAAAAAAAAATACCTAAACCCCAGTGGCCATGTGAGGACACAGGGAGGAGGGAGCCCAGAAACAGATCTTCCGATGCCTTGATCTTGGACTTCCTACCTTCCAGAACTGTGAGAAATGAATGTTTAAGCCACCCAGTTTATAGTATTTTGATAAAGCAGCCTGAGTTGAGGATAAGTATTCATAGCAGCACTATTCCTAACAGCCAAAATGTAGAAAAACCCAAATGTCCATCAGTGGGTAAATGGATAAACAAATCATGCTATAACCATACAGTAGAATCTTTTTCAACCAAGAAAAGGAATAAAGTACTGGTACATGCTACAACATGGATTAAATCTCAAAAACACTGTGCTAAGTAAATAAAGCAAGACACAAAAATCATATAGCATACAATTCTATTTATATGAAATATCCAAAATAAGAAATTCATAGAGGCAGAAGGTAGATTGGTGACTGACAAGAGCTAGGGGGAGTGGGAAATGGGAATTGACTGCTTAAAGGTTAATTTTGGGGGGTTTTATTTTGGGGTATGAAAATATTTCCGAGCTAAGATATAAATGATGGTTGTGCAACATTGTGATTGTACTAAATTCTTCACCTTAAAAGAATTTTATGTTATATGAACTTCACTTCATGTTTTTTAAAAAAGAGAGATTTGGCTAGGCACAGTGGCCCATGCCTGTAATCGCTGCACTTTGGGAGGTGCAGGTGAGAGGATTGCCTTACCCTGCGCAACTTGGCGACCCCTCATCTCTACAATAACTCAAAAAATTAGCCAGGCATAGTGGGGCACGCCTGTGGTACCAGCTACTTGGAAGGCTGAGGTGGAAGGATCACCTGAGCCCTGCAGTGGCTATGAACTTTACACTACACTCCAGGCTAGGTGACAGAGTGAGACATCAACTAAAAAATAAAACAAAAGAATTGTTTTTAAAAGGGAGATTTAACAGACATAACCACCAAATGCAATGCGTGGTCTTTGGTTAGATCTATATTTGAACAGGCCAGTCATAAAAGACATTTGGGGAGGATTAGGGAAATCTGAATGTAGGCTGGGCATAAGAGAACATAAAGAATCATTGTTTTAGCCGGGCTCGGTGGCTCAGCCTGTAATCCCGCGCTTTGGGAGGCTGAGGTGAGTGAATTGCCTGAGCCCGCGGGTTCGAGACCCGCCTGGGCAAATTGGCGAGACCTCATCTCTACAATAAATCAAAAAATCAGCTGGGCATGGTAGCGCGTGCCTGTAATTCCGGCTACTCAGAAAGCTGATGCGGAAGGATCGCCCGAGCCCAGCAGGTCGAAGCTGCGGTGGCCGGGAGCGGCCACTGCACTCCAGTCTGGGTGACAGAGTGAGACTACAACTCAAAAAAAAAAAAAAAAGAATCATTGTTTGGTGCCATAATGATAGCATGGTTAAATAGAAAAGGGCTCTTATTTTTCAGATGTGCATGCTGAAGTTTTGGGGGCTGAAATATTATGATATCTGTTAAAATGCTTCAGGAAAAACAGAAGAAGCAAAAAATGGCAAAATGTTGACACCTGCTAGATCTGCATGATGGGGTAGAGGTAGGAATCAGAAGTTTTTCTTTAGTTTTCTGTATGTTTTAAATTTTGCATAATAAAAGAGTAAGGTCACAAATTTTACAATGCAAAAATGCAATCAATGGATACAGAGGAACAATACTTTTTAAATGGAGCAAAAAAATGACCTAAAAACAAAAATCGTTACAAAGAAGGGAATTTTTTTTCTTATTCTTCCCCAAAGTTTTGAAGGCAACTAAATTAACAGGTGAAGGAACAAAAGAACAAACATTCAACCAATGTGTACCTGTTTCCCCCAAAAAGAAACCCAAACAAATAGTGTGGAAACAGTAAACAAGCACTTAGCAGAAAAACTTTCCTCAAATGAAAACAGACTTCAGTTTGGCATGGCTCATCATATATTAAGCAAAATTAATGGAAAGATGAATGCTGTTAGACATGTTCTGGTAACATTTTTTAATATCAAGGATAAATAAGGAGTCATCTAAGAATTCAAAGGAAAGATTATCTGGAAGGGTATACAAGTCAGGATAGCCTTAATAGTTTCACCCAATAGGAGGTTTTAGAAGATAATGCAGCAATATCTACACTTTCATATAAAAAAAAAACTTGTGACTTAAAAACTACTATATTCAGACACATTGTTGTTTATAACAGACGGCCACCAGAAAAAATGTTTTAAATATGCAAAGCCTCAGAAAACATATGGTGTACCCTTCTTGAAGAATGTACTTGAAAATGTGGTTTATATCAGAGAGAGTTGGAAAGACTAAGAACACAAAATGGCAAAGTGAGCATCAACTAAGCTTAATAAAATGCAATAATGTATAACAGGATTATATAAAGAAAGACGAAATAAATCATTATTTCTGAAATGATGACTTGACTAGCACTAAATTGCCAAAAGTCTCAAAAAATAGAAGAAAAGAAAAGAAATATAGAAAAACAAAGAAGCCAAAAACACTAAAAGAACAAGAAAGAAATTTGGGATTGTCTGTCAAGGAGGGTGAAAAAAATACTCTTTAGCAATTCCATAAGTATATTAATAGATTTAATAGAACTTTTGAAAAGCTTAATAGGATCCACTGCTAGAACTAGAAATAACATAACTAGGATCCAAACAAAGGTACAAGATTAAAATAAATGTAATGATAATGTGAAGACAGAACTTATTTGCATGATAATGAAAAGAACAAGGAAAATTAAATAATAGATGACCAGGCATACCATTATGTCAATAATATATATGGCTTAAATTTCCTTGCTAAATAATAGGCAAAGACAATCAAAATTGGTTCAGTGATAAATTACCTGCTCCTTAAAAATCTCTTAAAAGGACACCATACTGTTGCACTGAAAAGTGAGGGCAAATGTGAGAGAAAAATTAAATACAGGGGCAATATATATTATACATCAGTCTGAGGAGAATTAAAGCAGAAGGTATAATGTGGGATTAAAAGGGGTTATTTGATATTACTGAAAGATACAATCAGTAGTTTAGACTTGGGGACACGAAAGCTTTTGCATCAAGATATATTAAGCTGTTAAAACAGAGAAAAGGATGACAATAGGCTCCAGATTCAAAACACAAATCTCAGTCACTCTTGAGCACTAACATTCTCCTTGGAATGACCATAGGACTGATTATCTAATTGGGAACTGGGGCAACTCCCAACTATCTAGTAGCATCTTTGAGAAATTTATGAAAGAATTTCTGAAAGAATGCAGGCAGGAAAGGCAAGGATGGATCGATCTCACTGGTCAGACCGGCACACACAATGGGATAAAGGACCACAGGGATGAGAGTCCCACAGGTACCCTTACAAATAGCACTTGTTGTAGTTGCTGATGAGAGTAGGGTGCCTATTCTAACTTGGGGCAGATGCACAAAAAGAAAACAAACCATTGGTACAGCAATGGAAGAAGCCTAGCTGTATTCATTTATTACTACAAATATTGAATGCCTACTGTATAACAGGCACTAGGGCTGGGAACACAGTAGTAAACAAAACAATGATCCTTGTTCTCTTGTTGACTATGCCATCTGATAGTAGCCACTGGCCATGTGTGGCTATTTAAAGTTTAATTAATTAAAACTAAATGAAAGTTTAGAATTCCATCTCACTCTCACTAGCCACATTTCAAATGCTCAGTACCTGGGTGTGGCTAGTGGCTATCATATCAAGCAGCTCAGATCCTAGAACATTTCCATCAGCACAGAAAGTTGCATTGGGTAGTGCTGGTCTAGAGCAAGGTATTTGCAGCCTACTTTTGAGAAAGCTAAACTATTGATCTAAAGCTCTCCCTTCTAGCCCCATCTGGGCTGACAATAGGCCATATTTCACCTACTGAAACTAGACACACTAAGGACACCTTCTTTTAAGAGTAGGGGAGAAAATCACCTGGCATATGAAGAAAGTCTGTAGTTCAAAGTAAGAGAATCAATCAGATAAATGAAAGTACACTCATAGGAAACAAACACAGAAAGCAAGGGAAGAAAAAATGAAAACAGTTCACTAATTCCTATTTCCACGTTGGATTCCTGATAATATTGCCTCTCTGGAAAAATAAGTTAAGATCATGCTTTTCATCCATAGAAGAACATCATTGTTCACATTAAAAACAGGATAGCATAGAAAAACTAGCTTGCACATCAAAGGAAACCAAATCAGAGGCTTAGAAGACAGACGAAATTATCTAAAAACTTGAGAAGGGTCAACAGATTAAACTTAAGAAGGGTCAACAGAAAGAAATAAGATTTGGAGAACAAATCCTGGGGGGGGGGCAATATACATAATATCAAGAATTCAATAAGTATAGAAAATAAAAGAATATATCAAAAGTAAAGGCTACTTTATGACTCCCCAAAATAGATGCAATCTGTAAACTACAAACGGGAAAATACAACACACAAAAAGCTTGCAACAACCACAGAGGATCAGCTAAATAAATCATTATAAGATAGATGATGGTGGATTAATATATTTAATAAATAAAGGTCAATTTGAAAATGACAATCAAATATAAAAAAATGGAAAGTATCAGAAAGCAATTCACAAAGAAAATGCAAATGGTCAGCACATTTGTAAAATCAATATATACAAATTGAAGCAACACTTTTCACTAATTGATCACAAAAGCAAACATTTAAAAAGAATGAAAATACCCAGTGTTGGCAAGGAAATAGCAAACAGGTAGTCTGAAACACTGTTTGTGAAAGAATAGATTAGTAATCTTTTTGTTGAGTAAGTTGGAAATGACTACTCCCTCTTTCATGTCATCTACTTTTCATCAGAAAATTAAATATGACTCCTTACCCCACGACAGATTTCAATACCTCTCTAATGGCACTTTGCAATATTTGTCTCCCAAGTAGAATTGCACACCATTAAAAATATTAAACTGGCCAGGCTCGGTGGCTCAGTCTGTAATCCCAGCACTTTGGGAGGCCGAGGTGAGTGAACTGCCTGAGCCCAAGGGTTCAAGAACAGCCTGGGCCAACTTGGTCAGACCCCTCTCTACAATAATTCAAAAAATCAGCTGGGTGTGGTAGCGCATGTCTGTAGTTCCAGCTACTGAGAAGGCTGAGGTCTTAGGATCGCTTCAGCCCAGCAGGTCGACGCTGGGGTGGCCGTGAGCGTGCCGCTGCACTCCAGCCTGGATGACGGAGTAAGACTCCAACTCAAAAAAAAAAAAAAAAAAAATTAAATCCAAGAGCACAGCCCCTGCGGGAGAAGTGGCAGAAGTAACTCTCTTTCAGTGCAACCCAAAACACATATTTCTCAGCACAAGCCAAAGGAGGTGTTTTGTCAGGAAAAAATAATCCTTTAGACTCCAAAAACCTTCAAACAGTGCTAGACAATGAAACTCTGCCATCGTAATGCACTATTGTGCGCTTTCTGATACACGATTAAAGAAAAAGATTGTATTGTTTCCTTTGCCAACCTGAAATTTCAGCTCTTAAAAAATATTTTTGCCTGGTTTACTGTAACTCAAGTCAAATATAAATAAATTAAGCCATTTCTGAAGAGAATGAAACCATAACAGCAGGGGGGAGTAGAAGTGTTTAAATGCAGCTCCACCTCAATAAAGCAAAACTGACAAATTACTAGAAATCCAATGCCCACCTAATGTCCTAGTGTCACATCTACTGGTTCCCAATTCGTCCGATGAAAAACCATTTCAGGCCGGGTGCGGTGGCTCAAGCCTGTACTCCCAGCACTTTGGGAGGCCGAGGTGGGGGGACTGCCTGAGCCCACGGTTGAAGAACAGCCTGGGCAATTTGGGGAGACCTCGTCTCTACAATAAATCAAAAATTAGCCGGGCGTGGTAGCGCGCGCCTGTAGTTCCGGCTACTTGGAAGGCTGAGGCGGAAGGATCGCCGGAGCCCTGCGGTGGCCGGGAGCGTGCCACTGCACTCGAGCCTGGACGACGGAGTGAGACGCCAACTCAAAAATTATAATAATTTCACCAAATAATGTCAGCATGTTTCCACTCCCCGTGATAGGAATTATTTCCCTTAACCCACAAAGTCCAAACAGGCGCCAGGCAAGAAGTCACTCCCCAATAAATGTCCAATTGTCCGTCAGTATCACGGGGGAATTGGTTCCGGGACTCCCTAGGGATACCCAAAGGTTCAGATTCTCAAGTTCCTGATATAAAATGGTGCGGCATTTGCATATAACCTACACACATCCTCTCAAGTACTTGAAATCATCTTTAGATTACTTATAATACCTTACACAATATAAATGCCATGTAAATAGTTGTTATCCTGTGTTGTTTAGGGAATAGTGACAAGAAAAAATTCTGTGCAAGTTCAGTACAGATGTTTTGTATTTTTCCTCGAGTATTTTTGATCTGCTGTTGGTTGGATCCATGGTTGTGGAACACGTGGATACCGAGTGCCCACTGTACTTCCAAGTTGGATTCCACTTCAGCCACAGTGAGAGGCACAGAGCAGAGGGGAGGTCTGAGCTTTGTGATCATCCCAAGATGCTCACCCTGGCCCCACAAAGTACCAACTGTGGGACTTGAAAAAAGTTGCGTAATGTTTATGTGCCTCAGTTTTCTCATCTGTAAAATGGAGACAACATTGTCTTCACAGGGTGTGAGAACCGGATAAAATCTTTAAAGTGTGTCAGGTACAGGGTTGCTATTTTATTTTTAGAACAAATAGTGATAAAAATGGAGTCTGTCATTCATTATAATAGTGTGAAAATATGAATTTATATTGACAAACTCCAAAGGACGAGAAAAATAAAAATAATAGTTTAAGAGTGATAAGATGAAAGGGAATTATCTTTACCTTAACATTTTTATTTGTGTTGCAACAGTTTTCAGATAAATAAAAACTGGAGAAATGATTTGATGGCAAAAGAAATAACTAAAAATTAATTTTCATACAAAGACTTTGTCTTCCATTACAATGAACATGGTGAGTTTTATGACACTGTCAATGAACCTAAAGAAACTCAGTGCATAATCACATAGTAATAAAGCTATCATTTATTTAGGGATTACTATATGGCAAGTATTTTACTAAGTGCCTTACACGTATCAATTCAGTCAACCCTCATCACAAGTCTAGGAAGGAAGTATTATTATTACTTCCATTTTACAGATGAGGAAACTAAGGCACAAAAAGTAGCATGCCCAAGATCACAGAGCTGGTAGGTAGCAGAGACAGCACCCCATCTTAGACAGGAGAGCAGATGCTGTCGGTGCCCCGCCCATGGTCCAGCAGGACTCACCTCTACAAGCTCAAAACTGTTTACTGCAAACACCTGCAACTTTCAGCTGGGGGACTTTTTTTTTCCCCCCTAACCAAAGGAATAACATTAGCCCAAGTGCCAGGTAAACTGGAGGTGCCAGATAGTTAATGTCCCAACAGCAGCCCTCAGCCAATGAGAGTCAGGGCAGTTGGTAGATAAACACCCTGACCTCCTGCCTTTGCTGAGATAACTTTCAGGTGGCTTCTATGCTGTCTCTGAGAGTTCCCAGCAGGACTAAGCTCCAGTTACCCTCATAGGTAACCTTTATTGGCTTCCTTGTCTTCCCTTTCTTCCCTACCCCTGCATGGTTTTCCTGGGATAACTGCAAAAATAACAAAAATAAAAAGTACTTCTGCACAAAGCCTTGTGTCAAGGTCTGTTTATGGTAGAATCCAAACCAAGATAACAATCTATATAGTCCTATTATATCATCCCACATTCTAACCATCAGGCTATGTTTACCTTGTGAATGAAACAGGGAATGTGCCCTTCAATATCAATTCCAAATATGCTCACCTCTGAAGGGTCCTTAAAAATATGCATCTAAGCCGGGCTCGGTGGCTCAGCCTGTAATCCCGCGCCTTGGGAGGCTGAGGTGAGTGGATTGCCTGAGCCCGCGGGTTCGAGACCCGCCTGGGCAACTTGGTGAGACCTCATCTCTCCAATAAATCAAAAAAAAAAAAAATCAGCCGGGCGTGGTAGCGCGCGCCTGTAGTTCCAGCTACTTGGAAGGCTGAGGCGGAAGGATCGCCAGAGCCCAGCAGGTCGAGGCTGCGGTGGCCGGGAGCGGCCACTGCACTCCAGTCTGGGCGACAGAGTGACTCCAACTAAAAAAAAAAAAAAAAACAAAAAAACTCCAGTGCCATGGCTGAAGACGGGTCCCATAATACACGAGTCCTGTCCTTGGGAATGCAGGACAAGCTGACTCTCTGGCACCTACGACCACAGGCCGCATGACTGAAACACGAGAGTCTCCTGTGTTTGTGACAGTGGCTCTTCTGCCAGAAGCCAATGAATTCCCAAGGTACAGAGGCTAGAGCTTGGGGCCCGTGGGCCTCCAAAAAGCCTGCTATTAGGTTGGATCTAAAGTGAGTGCACATCAGAGAATATTATCTGTGAAACTTTAGCTCGACTGGAAAGATTTCACCTTTATCAAGAAACAGAGCCAAAATAAGAAGACATGGTCAGGAAGTAAGGGAAGAGGAAGAGGAGAAAAGGATAGAGAGCGAAAGGAAGAAAATAAGAAATGAAGGAAAGAAGAAAGCAACTTAACACACAGACAAATGCCCACCAGCTTTCAACTTTGACACAACTGCTCATCCAGTTTCAGAATCACCCAGTGTCCATCTCAGGAACCTCCAGGTCATTATCATCCCACATAACCTCCCAGGCCCAAAGCAATGATTACCCGTATGATGTGTACAGTTTTGTGTTTGGTTATAACTAACGAAGTAACTACTTTATTTTTAACAACCTTATTGAAGCATAATTTACCTATCACAAAATCCACTTGAAACTACTTTTAAAGAATGCATAGTAAGTAATGAGGAACTGAACCAAGTGACTGGAGGAAAGTTCTTTGGGATCCTGCATGTGCTGAATGGGATCTCCCCTGAGAAGTGGCTTCCAAGGACTGAACCTTCTGATCCTTTTGGATGCAAGAGGTAAGGACATGTGAATTCCAGGAGGCAGGTGTGACTGCCTGTGCCCAGAACTCTGGAGATCCCTGTAGCCTGCAGAGCCCCATTTCATCGCACAAATTATTTCTCTGAAAGCTGCTAAAAAGGATTGTGGGCTATAATTAGAATAATGCCCTACAGGATTACATCCACAAATGTAATTACATAATCATTTGGAGCTGACTGGCACAGGGGAATGACAGCTTCCTAAGGAGTGGAGTGAGGGGAGGAGCCAGGCGCCTCTTGTGGAGCTGGGGACTCTAAGACCCCTTTCTCGTGCCAGCTGGGCCCAGAAGCAGTTGAAGAGGAATCTAAAGATCGGCAGTTCCTCACCAGGCTTCGTGGGCATCAGTCCACCACAGACGTCTTGGATGATGTCGAAACTGCCCAAGATGGCCCAAGCTGGACTTCTTAACCACCTCCTGTTAGACACAGGAAAGAGACAGTGGGTTTGAGAGCCATCAGCTACTTCCCGTTTGCTTCATAGAAATCCCATCTGTGGCACATATGTGACTGCAAGCACAGTGCTCCAGCCACATCTAAAAGCACAGAGAATCTGTTCTTACGTTCCTGAAGCCTGGGTAGCACTCAACACTTTGGAGTTTATCAAGCAAGGTCTGGCTGCCGATACTGAATCGATTCTGTTTCACAGTGGAGATCAACATGGCAGCACGTGACCTGGGCTTCCAGAGATGTCTTGATCTCGTAACAGTTCATTCTGTCCAACAGCAGAGATCTGCTTCGTCTTCCATAACTTTTTAAGGTCTCATGCGCAACTGAGAAAAAAGCACCTTGTCAGTCCAAGTGTCCTAAATTTTGGTCCCCCAAAAATGGTAGCTGGATAAGTAGACCACATCTTTTGAAAGCCATGACGATAAATCGCATTAATTTAGACCCCATTAATCTGGAGTATGTACTAATCCCATAGGCCTAGGAGGAAGCTTATCTTAGAAGAAAGAGTTTGCTTCCTAAGCAAAGGAGGATGCAAACAAGCCACAGTAAGTGTAACCTACTTAGAAGCAGAGGCTGTTCTTAAAGAAAAAGGTGCACAATAAGCTATGCTGCTTGGGAGTCCTAATCTCCCAGTTCACCCTCCACCTCAGACACCGACCAGCCGCCTCCCGTGCATGGAACCAAGTCCCTCACCCGTTCCAGCAACCGCAGCATTTTCTCTGATGCTGGAGTCAGAAGTGGGAATGCTTCTGGAGGGCCACGGGTCCTGTAGCCTTCTTGGGGAAACTGAGGCCGGGATAGGGGATGCAAACAGCCCAGAGCCACACATCTGCAGGCCAGCCTGGTGATTAGAGCTCCAGCATGGCCTCCCCCAGATTGAAGTTCTAATCTCAGCTCTGCCCCTTACTGGGAGAACATGGACAAGTGACTTGACCTCATTAATACTCCAGGTGTTCATCCATGTCATGCAGATGAGGACAGAGCCTCGCCACCCACTGAGGTCCAGATAAAACGGGCCCAAGCTCCAACTCTGTAGGTCCAATCAACGCCCTGCCCAAGATCTCTGTAAACCCTCGAGATCATCTCTGCCCCAGAGTCACGCTTCCCTGCACAGTTTCTGTTCCTCGCTGCACTGACCCACATGGGATCCCCAGCCCCATCCTCAACTTGCACACACTTCTTTATGAGTATGGGCGACTTTGCCGCGGGGAGGTGTCTCAGGTCATGTCCCTAGCAGCACAGGAGAGGGCCAGGCTTTTGCACGCCCTTGTCAGTCAGCCATGGACTGTGGGGAGACGTGGGGATGTAATTAGTTCAAGGCAATTTCCCAGAAAAGGGGGCAGCAGCCCACATTCACAGTAGCCGTGGGGTGGGAGCAGCAGCCCAGGAGCCACGAGTAGCCTGGGCACCATCAGTACCCACTGCAAAAGAGGAGGCAGGGATGGTGCTCTGAAGCTCTCACTGCAAAAGCACAGCCTCATGCCTTGCCTCAGGCAGCACTGCTCCTAAAACAGCCTTGGCCCATACCCCGGGGTGCCCCCACCCACATCAAGGCTATCTTTACACCCCTTCTCTCTTTCCTTGTGTTCTCTGCTCCTCTTTCTCCATTCTCTCCCTCCCTCTAGGGAACAAAAATAATCATCATCATCTCATTTTCTTCTGCAGAACAGTTTATTCATTCCCTTATGCCTCTGTTGCCTGAGCGTCTGCCAACACCCTCTGTACATGGTGACCAGCAACCCAGTTTGCTGGTTTCAGCACTGAAAGTCCTACATCCCAGGAAAACCTCAGTCCCGAGTAAATGGGAACAGTTGGTCACTCTCGCAACTGCGCTTCCAGCCACCGTGACCATCGCGGCTCCCTCCCAAATGGACAGTGAGTAGGAATCGGCTAAAATGGCTAATCATCTTTTCTTTTTAATCATGAATGGGTGTTAAATTACATCAAATGCTGCTTCAGTCTCCATTAAGAGACTCACATGGTCTAATCTACCAATAGAGTAAATTACATGAGTATATTTTCTAATGTTGAGTCATCCTTTGTTGCTAGCATAAGCCACGTTTGAACATGCTGTGATTTTTAGATCTCTTACTTGATTTGATATACTAATATTTTATCAGTAACCTCTGTTCCTAAATGAATTTCATTCACAGCTTTCATTTGCTGCTTTGGTCTGATGTTGGTGCCTGGAATAGACTCGCCTTTTAAAATGAGTGTGAGAACATTTCCACTTTTTTCACACCTATTTCCTTCCTGCCTAGCCAAGGATATGAGGGGGAACGCAAAGAAGAAAGGAACCCAGAGACAGAATACAGGAAGTTTGCCTCAAGGTGAAGGACTTCATGTCTATATCCAGATGACACAGTGTGTTCAAGGAAAACTTACTCAAAATGACAGGCATCAAGAAATATAATGGTTAGATAAAGAAAATAATTCCTCATGCAGTTACAGAGGGGAAAGAAGCATTTTCAAGGGAAGGGAGGACTCACGAAATCATGCTGGATTCAGACTCTTCCTCAGCAGGTCTCATCCAGGGGATGACGGAACAAGGACTACAACAGCAGTGAAATAACCAGAACTACCATGACCATTTGGTTTGTCATGCGAGCAAAAAAGCAACAGGGAAACCCTCTCCAAGAACATGAAAGAACTCAGGGAACATAGCAGCCGTGAACATGCTTTTAAAATCCCACCGACAGTGAAGTCCAGGCAAAGTTATCAAAAGAAAAAGGAAATCGGAGAAGCCACAGTATTAGGAGGAAAGACAGAGGTGCGGGAATGTAGGGGAGGGGCAGAAGCTGGGGGTGGGGGGGCGGAGAGGAGGAGGGAGGGTAACCAGAGGGGAGGAGATTCTCAACTGTGGTCAAGGTCTCTCTCCTGCAGTTACAAGGAAACCCATACAGGTCTCCAGTCGTCCTTAAGATACAAGACTCAAGAGGCAGGTGTTCTCCAGCATGAAAAACAGGCAACACAGCACCCATGATGTTTAAAAGGAAGAAAAAAACTCACAGTAAAACAGAGAGCATCCACACAGAAGGAAAAAGTCTTGAAATGGAAAAGTCATGAAACATGATAACAATTAAATACAACAAAATCTGGAATTAAAAGAAACTCAAAAGAAAGAACGAAATCATGAATTTCGCAGCAACCTGGATGGAACTAGAGTCTATAATACAGAGTGACCTCTCACAGAAACAAAAAACTGAGTATCACATGTTCTCACTCATATAGTAGACCTTGATCATCCAACGTATTATCACAAGAAAATGACTGACAGTAGTGGGAAACGATGGGGGCGTGGGAGGGACAGGGGAAGGGATTAATGGCAGTAAATACCTGTCTGGGGATGGGGGGACACTTCTTATCAAAAAGGGTGCCTGTACCTAACCCTTAACTGTACCCCTCAATATCACAATAAAAATATTGTATATATTAAAAAAAAAGAGTAAATCACATATCACAGAATTTTTAACAACAAAAAAAAAACTTTCCTGGTGACTCTGATGCACAGTAAAGTTTGTGTTAAAAGAGTACAAAATGTAAACATTTTCTCAAGAAAAATACTCACACATATATATAGAAGCATAAAACAAGGATGTTCTATGCAGATGTTTTTTAAAATGCAATTAATGAATAGGATAAATGTTCAATAAACTAAGGCACATCCATCTTAAGAAATGTTAATTAGCTATTTGTGATCGGTTTATTAAGGTTTAATATTCATACAGAAAAATTTGCAATCTGAAGTGTAAAGCTCAGTGACATTATATAAATGTACACAACTATATGTGACTACCACCCAGATCAAGATATAAAACAGTTCCTTCTTACCAAACTGTTTTTTGATGTTCATTTTCAACTAAGGGCCTCCATACTCAAAGATCAAATCTCTGGTCTGACTTCTATCGCCATAGGTTATTTCTGCCTTAATTTGGTATTTCATACAAATTTAATCATACAGTATGTATGTCTTTGTATCTAGTTTCTTTCACTCAACATAATATATTTGAGATTCATTAGTGTTGTTGGTTTATGTATCAGTATATGTATCATATATGTATGTTTATTCCTTTTTACCACTGAATATTACCTCATGTTTAAATACCATTTGTTTAGCCATTGTCTTGTTGATGGACATTTGAGTAGTTTCCAGTTTGTTGTTAAAACTTCATTAATGTTTGCAAACAAGTCAGTCCATCTATTTTATCCTTTTTCTCTTTCTCAGCAGTTCCTTACATATTTGTGCCCCTCATCATTCAAGCTTAGATGTCTTCCCTGACCATACATAGGAAGCCCCATTACTACTTTTATCAATTTATTTCCCAGCTGCCAATAGCAACTGTGATTTCTGTTGCCTGAAAATATTATGTCCCTGAGTCAAATGCTATTTTAATTTATTTTTTCCTGGGACAGAACTCCTAAGTCTAGATAGAAAGCTAGAACGATTTTAAAAGAGGTAGCATCCTATATTTTCCTGTACGTAACATATCCTCTTGCATTGTGACATACGCACTATTTGTTAAACATGCAAAATTTTAACTTTATGTAAAGTTCATGATAATGCAATGATATTTGCAAATTTCACCAACTTCATTAATTGGGTGTCTGCTATGAG
The DNA here is from genome assembly GCA_963574415.1 of Tarsius wallacei. NCBI lineage: Eukaryota > Metazoa > Chordata > Mammalia > Primates > Tarsiidae > Tarsius > Tarsius wallacei. The sequence goes on from CAUYQG010052355.1 coordinate 50,878, forward strand.
TCAGATGTTCACACTTGAATTTCTTTGCCAACATCAGTCCTAACTAGCTAGGTTTACTTGACACACTATTCAGCTACTCAAAGTCTCAGTTGCTGTGTTTTACAAGGAAAATATTAGTTGCTACTGATATGAGGTTTACTTAAGACGAAGTGCTTTGCCTATGGTGTTAGGACCCCAGAAAACACTTATTAAATGCCATTCATTATTATCTCACTTAATTTTTAACAAACCTTGCTAAATTTCTTTTGATTCTGCATGTTTGACAGCATTTCCCCATTATCATTCTCTACCTACTAATATAACTATTACCACATGACAGACAGTTTTTAATTTGCTTTTTTTCTCATTGCTATACAAGCTCCATGGGGGCAGGGATTTTGCCTCTTTTGTTAAGTGTTGTACTCTCATTCCTAGAAAAATGCCTGGCATTTAGTAGATTTTCAATAAATATGTATTAAATATATGAATGAATGAACATAGCATCCACTTTGTTATGGGTAAGCCTAAGGCTTAAAGTTGTAAGTTTAAACTCCCAAGTCCTCCTACTTTGAGGCTTACCCTCTTTCCTCTCCCTGGCATGCCTCCTTTCACCCTAAGTGTGGCCAGAAGCGGAGATCTCACTACTCAACAAAACTGTCTACTGGTGTAGATAGTTCTGATTTTAGGGTTCTTCCTTATCGTTTGCTGACTGCTCTCTCCCTGTACAAAATTGCAATGTCTCTGAGTTGAAAGAGACCTCAGGTAAAAATTCCAGTGGCTGAGTACCCAGCAGTTCCTGTTTGCCTGAGATGTCATGCTGGAGGCAGCATTTAATTCAGATGAGAAGTGACACCCACGTCCTGATGCCTCAGCTGCCAGCAAAAGGCCAGTGACAACTTCCATTACACAGAAGGGTGAGCCAGGTGTCCTAGAAAAACTCCAGCTTCTCAAATCCCATCTACCTAATTAGATTCTCTCTGCAGAGCTAGCTGGATCCCTTCCTCTGTGTCAAGCCCCAAATTCTACTTTTAAAAGTGTCCTTCTTCAGTGCTGCAGTTTTGTAAAGAAAGAGCTGAAGTTGGAGATCATAGGAAAAGCAGGAGCTAGGTGACAGGAAGGACAGAGGGAGGAGGATCCAGGAGAGGGAGAAAAGAATATTGAAACGCACCCCCCTCTCAAATTGAGCAGAAGATATTTTGTTTTACGGCATTGATTTGTGGAGCTTGTTTAACCTCATTAACTTTATAGTTTTGAGATTTGGCTTCTGTAGGATGCTAAGATGTTTGGCTTCGGGAAACTTTTAAATAAAACTGCTATTATTAGTCATCTTGGCCTTCTTTTCCCTGTTAGTTCTGAGATTTATATGCCAAGGTTTGAAGACCTGTGTCTCCTACGTACATACCTTAAATTACATACATACATGCATTAAAGAAAGAACTACAGAAATGGTAATAAGAAGTAATTACTGCAAGGGAAATGTTAGATATTTAAAGGAAATGTCGGATTTATTTCAAAGTAATTTTTACTGTTGATAAAATTGTGTGTGTATGTGTGTGCATGTGTGTGCCTGTGTGTATGTACTGGAGCAACCACAAATCAAACACAAAATTTAGAAAAAATAAAATAAAATGCTGTCATGAGTTTAGGGCAGAAATGATTCTTCCATATTAAGCATTATGTATCACATGAAGAGAAATGCAATACACTGATGTTACCATATTTTAAATCCAAAGTCAAGACATATCATGTGACAATAAAACTTAATTTGTGAAACTGAGAAAAATTGCAGAAAGTTGAGACTTTATAAGAATGTCTTCTGTATGCAGAAAGCCATTATGTGACCCTAGGCAAACACAAAGAGGAACTTTATTTCCTATCAGTCACTTCCAGTGAACAAATATTTCTTTAGCCATGTGCAAGGCCCTGGTGAGGGGGGATGTGATTCAGACATAAATCAAATAGAGACATGCCTTCAAGGAGCTTGTTGTACACTAGAGGAGAAACAGTGTTTACGCAGGTTACCACAAGACATAGTCTATAGTGATAAACGCACTGTTCATCATCACAGAGAAATTGGACTAGAGCATCCCAAGGGAACATTATATATTACTGTTAAGTGGTAGCTTATAATGTAAACTGACTCATAATGTAAATCTATAGAATCAATTTAATGTAATTAGTCAAAGGAGAAAAAAGTGTCCTGAGGGGCCTGTGATTTACATGAGTGAAGGAGGCATTTCTCCGGTTGGTTGGTTTTTGGGAGGTTCTACTGATGTTTAGGGCAGAGGGTGGGGTTAGGGTAACAGAAGAACAAGCCTTTAAAGAACAGGGGGATGCCTAAATGGAGAGGACCTGAGTCAATTACTGCAGGAGGCACTGGGGGCCTTTAATAAGAGGGCACAGGAAATGACTTTTGCTAGAAAGGTCATGAAAAGGGTACTTAACAGAGAGCAAGTACCAAACCCTTCTTCTGCTCTCACCAGGTAAGGTGAACTCCTCTTTGAAGAGGTGGCATTTGAGATGATACTGTGATTTGGAGAAGAGTGAATGGATGTGAGACAGGGGAATAGAGGCAAATAAGGTAAGTAATGTCTAGTCTCCATCCCATCCATGGTCTTTGAGCCAAACTCAGTTGATCACAACCATCCTGGGGCACCAGGAATGTTGAAACAGAAGCAATTTCTCACTAGACAAAAGCAGCCTCAAGGGTTTGAAGTCCTTGGCCCATGCAAATGGCTTTGCTCCAACTCCAAGCAAAAGCATCTCATCTTCACTCTTGCCATGAAGTTCTTTTGATAAGGAATGAAAGGGTATCTTAAAATTCAAATAACCTCTCCCACAAAATTTCGATGAAGCTTCATATTAAAGCATCACTTTAATCCCACATATAGGCACTCCTAATCTTACTATGGCCCTGTTTTGGGCCACTGCCCTTTTCAAAGATCCTGAAGTTTGTTTTTCTTCTAACTATTTTTATTTTAAAGATGTGGGATTCAATTCAGGATTAGGTGTACAAGTGGTCATTTTACAGGTAAATTTGGAACTCCCTTTGGTCCCTACATTATCTGGTTTGAGATCAGGTACCCTTATCGATGTTATGTGTCCCCTCTCCTGGCAGTTTCCGACTATTGCCAATCCTTTTCTTTCTTTTTTTTTTTTTAATTCAATATTTTTTATTATGATATTGTGGGGTACAGTTAAGGGTAGGTGTGCAAATATGCCTTGTTCAGGCACCCTTGTTGATAGGAAGTGTCTCCCCGTCCCCAGACAGATATTTACTGCCATTAATCCCATCACCCTACCCCTCCCCCCGCATAGTTTCCCGCCACGTCAGTCATTTTCTTGTGGTAATACGTTGAATGGATCAAGGTCTACTATATGAGTGAGAACATGTGATACTCAGTTGTTTGTTTCTGTGAGAGGTCACTCAGCATTATAGACTCTAGTTCCATCCAGGTTGCTGCGAAATTCATGATTTTGTTTTTTTTTATGGCTGTGTAGTATTCCATCTTGTATATGTACCACATTTTTTAAATCCAGTCCTTTTTTGATGGACAGCATGGTTGCTTCCAGGTTCTTCCAGCTAATTTTTGTAAAGATAAGATCTCACTATGTTGCCTAGGCTAGTCTCAGTCTTGAACTCCTGGACTCAAGCAATCCTCCTGCTTTGGCCTCTCAAAGTACAGGGATTACAGGTGTGAGCCACCACAGTCAGCTAAGAAACTGATTTAAAATTTAGCTGATGGCTTGATAACTTCACGCCTATTGAGAAAAGTTTAGCTTTTGAGTCACCTGAGCTAGCATCATTCATTTTCCCACATGATGGTCTTCCTGTCCATATCAGTTATGTGTATTATGTGATGTTATTGCCAGAACCAGGCTGAAAAATAAACTGCATTAAATAATTAATTTTAAAAAGTCTGCCTCTCCAGGCCCCCTAGTTTGGAATTTGGCCCGGTAAAGGAAAAAGTTCAGAGTTTAGTTGTTAGTTCCCATCACTGTGCAAAACCCAAACTCCCCTGTGTCTTCTACCTGGAAGCCAGCAGGTACATAGTACTAACCCACTACTTTCTGTTTCTGTTTCATTTGGATCCACAGAGCTGTTTATCTTGTCTTTGAGACCAGCTGTTTCTTTTTTGGGTTTCGCTCTGTTTTATTTGTCATTGTCAAGTGCTAGAGCAGCACAGTGTCCTACTAGATTCTAAATTTCCCCAAGAAATATATCAAGTAATGAGATGAGAAGTAGAGATTAGACTTCTAGTAAAGAATACAGTAAGTTCAAGTTTTGATGAAACCCCTCCTCTCTCAGTGTAAATTGTCTCCCATCAATAGTAGTTGTGGCTAAAATTAGCTTTTTCCTTCCCCCTTCCTCATTTTCTACCTCTTTTGAAATAGAGTAGCACAGCTGCATTTAAGATGTTTAAGACTTAACTCATTTTTTCAGAAGTCCTTTCAAGTTTTTCTCAGTACTGGAGCAGATCATCTGGACAAGAATGACATCTCATTTATGTTTTCATTCTTTTGCAATTACATTCATATTTGAATGAGGTTCACAATTCAGTGATTCACAGTGCAAATGCAAACCACATTTAGTTCAAAATACAAATGCAAACCATATTCAGAATCAAGAGACGGAAGATAAAAATGTCTTTGGAAATACTGACAGAAACTTTTTCCTTATTATTTCCAAAATGAGTATAGAGTGGGTGGAATAAAGATGGTTTAAATTTTTAGATTCTACCCTCAGAGGAGTGGCAATTTGCTCTCTCGCCTTGAGTGTGGACTGAACTGTGTCCTTCTTTGACCAACAGAATAAGAAGGGAGACCATGTAACCTTTGAGGTTGGGTCTGAAGAAATCTAGAGTGTCCATCTTCACATTTTTCTCAACACATCCCTCTAAAACTCAAACCACATTAAGAAGCTTCTTGGAGAACCAAAGTTCTCTGGTTGACAGCCTTAGCTAAGCTCCTGTCCAACAGCTAAGCTCCTGCCCCAGCAACTAGCTATATGAATGACCTCTCTTTGACATTTCAGCCCCTATGAGCCCCTGAATGAGACCATATGGAGCAGAAGTACTGTCCAGCTGAGCCCAATCAACACACAGAATCATAAGAAAATAAATGATTGTGGTTGTTTTAAGCCACTAAGTTTTGAGTGTTTTGTTCCCAACAAGAGATAATCAAAACAAGAGGAAAATGAATTATAATTACTTTGGTATCTTGCCAAAGGAAATGTATGTGGTTAATTATCAGATATGCCTATGTTTATCTTTCGAAAAAAAATCAAGACCGGGCGTGGTGGCTCATGCCTATAATCCCAGAACTTTGGGAGGCAGAGGCGAGAGGATTGCCTGAGCTCAGGGGTTCGAGACCAGCCTGAGCAACATGGCGAGACCTCGACTCTACAATAAATAGAAAAATTAGGCTGGGCTCGGTGGCTCAGCCTATAATCCCAGCTCTTTGGGAAGCCAAGGTGAGTGGATTGCCTGAGCCTGCGGGTTCGAGACCCGCCTGGGCAACTTGGCGAGATCTCATCTCTACAATAAATCAAAAATTAGAGGGCGCGGTAGCACGTGCCAGTAGTTCCAGCTACTTGGAAGACTGAGGCGGAAGGATCGCCGGAGACCAGCAGGTCAAGGCTCCGGCCACTGCACTCCAGTCTGGGTGAGAGAGTGAGAGTGAGACTCCAACTCAAAAAAAAAAAAAGAAAGAAAAATTAGCCGGGCGTGTTGGCACGTGCCTGTGGTTCCAGCTACTTGGACGGCTGAGGTGGAAGGATTGCCTGAGCCCAGCAGGTCAAGGCTGCTGTGGCCGTGAGCATGCCACTGCACTCCAGCCTGGGCGACAGAGTGAGACTCCAACTCAAAAAAAAAAAAAAAAAAAAATCAGAAACACTTTTCCTTGTATTATCGAGTAATACATATTGAGTTCCTGTATTAGGACATGAACTAGAATTTGTATGAATCTCTTAACTGAATCCACTCTAAAATATATCTGAATAAGGCCAGGCATGGTGGCTCATACCTATAATCTCAGTACTTTGAGAGGTCGAGGCAAGAGGATTGCTTGAGCTCAGGAGTTTGAGATCAGCCTAGGCAACATGGTGAGACCACATCTCCACAAAATGTTAAAAAATTAGGGCCAGGTATGGTGGATCACACCTATAATCCCAGCACTTTGGGAGGCCGAGGTAAGAGGATTGCCTGAGCCTGTGGGTTCGAGACCAGCCTGGGCAACTTGGTGAGACCTCATCTCTACAGTAAAAAAATAAGTAAATAGAAAACATAAAAAATTAGGTGTAGTGGTGCACACCTGTAGTCCCAGGTCTTCAGGAGGGGGAAGGACTGCCTGAGCTCAGGAGGTCAAGGCTATAGTGAGCCATGAGCATGCCGCTGAACTCCAGCCTGGGTGACAGAGTGAGACTCTGACTCAAAAACTTAAATTTTTTTTTTTTTTGATTCGGAGTCTCACGCTGTCACCCAGGCAGGAGTGCAATGGCATGCTCACGGCCACCGCAGCCTCGACCTGCTGGGTTCAGGTGATCCTTCTGCCTCAGCCTTCCAAGTAGCTGAAACTACAGGCATGTGCCACCATACTCGGCAAATTTTTTTGATTTATTGTAGAGACATGGTTTTGCCATGTTGCCCAGGCTGGTCTTGAACCCGTGGGCTCAGGCAGTCCTCCCACCTCCGCCTCCCAAAGTGCTGGGATTACAGGCATGAGCCACCATGCCTGGCTAAAAAATTTAATTTTATACCAATTTTTTACTGCTAATTTCAGTGGACATGTCTCTATGCTGACAAATTTTTGTTTATGACATGGTTTTAATGGCAGTATAGCACTCCATAATTAAGAAGTGGCATAACTTACTGGATACAGAGAAGAAAGAATCAAAGAGTACTTTAAAAAATGTTGAAAGTGATTATATGATTGGTATTTTAGGGTGTTTTTTCTTGTAGAAATACAGAAGACAAATTATTTTATAGTCAGGAAATAAACAGCAAATACATATAAGTTTAAAACATTCTAGGCTGGGCACAGTGGCTCACACCTATAATCCCAGCATTTTGGGAGACCGAGGTGAGAGGATTACCTGAGCCTATGGGTTCAAGACCAGCCTGGGCAACATAGCAAGACCTCATTTCTACAACAAATCAAAAAATTAGCCAGGCATGGTGGTGCGTGCCTGTAGTTCCAGCTACTTGGAAGGCTGAGGCAGAAGGATCACCTGAGCCCAGCAGGTCGAGACTGCGGTGGCCGTGAGCATGCCACTGCCCTCCAGCCTGGGTGACAGAGTGAGATTCCGACTCAAAAAAAAAATGTCTATAAATGTAACATTTAATGAATAATCATCATGGTACCTTTAAATAAAGTCCTGGCTGTATCTATATAGAAGGTCATGATTTCACTGGAAAGCGAGTAGCTTCACTCTTCTAATGAACATGTCCCATTTCTACTGGGTTATTCCAAAGTAATCAGAACTTTCAGGACCAACAATCCCAAGAACCTAGAATTTTATAAAATGCGATAAGCACAAATGCCTTTTTTTTTCTTTTCATTTTTTGAGTTGGAGTCTCACTCTGTTGCCCAGGCTGGAGTGCAGTGACACACTCATGGCCACCACAGCCCTGACCTGCTGGGCTCAGGCAATCCTTTCACATCAGCCTTCCAAGTAGCTGGAACTGCAGGCACGTGCCACCCGCCCGGCTCTTTTTTTTTTTTTTCTTTTATTTCTTGTAGAGATGCGATCTCACCAACTTGCCCAGGCTGATAACCCCTGGGCTCAGGCAATCCTCTAGCCTCAACCTACCAAAGTGCTGGGATTACAGACATGAGCCACTTTGCCCAGTTGACTTTTAAAATTTTTTCTAAAAGTCTAGCTTTCAGTGCATTGCAAATTGTTTTCCAATTTGAACTATAGCTGCAGCTCAGGACTCAACTAAACTCAGTTTATTCGTGAGGAAAGTCAAATGAACCATCTTGGCTGAATGGCAGGCGAGGAAAACATACCTCTTTTTCTCCCCTCCCCCATAGATTCTGCTAGAAGGTCCTGCCCCTACCCTCACTTCCTCCTATGAAATGCTGCTCCATTGCTGTGCTCTGCAGAGCAGCTGCCAGGCGCTCACCATCCTCCGAAGACACGACTCTTCCAAAGGGCAGAATTTCCCTGGGCTCTGGTTTTCTCTCTACAAGCTCAGTGGACTCAAATTTTCCAAGCAACATTTCAAAGCCTTGGAAACCCCAATGTGGCTTTAATTTTCTGCTGCTGTTGAATGAGATGCAATTAATTTATTGTGAGACTGAATTTTTCAATTAGCAAATTCTAAATGGGCTTTTTTGGTGTTAAGTCCATAAATCAACTTTATTCCTGGGACAAGGACAAAATAACTGAACTTCCAAGGACTGTAGCTTAATGGCAAAGAACAGTCATTAGAAATGTAAACTTTGAAAGCAAACAAATGTAGACAAAAGGGGGTTTGAATCCTAATGTTGACCCTTTCTGGCCGGGTAATTTTGGTCAGTTTGCTTAACCCTTCTAAGCCTCCATTTCTTTATCTGTAGAATGGGGATAACTATAGTACCTATCACATACAGAAGGTGTAGAGTGACCTGGTTTGTCTAGGTCTCAGAGGTTTCTCAGGATGCAAGACTTTCAGTGCTACAATTAGGACATCCCTGGCAAACTAGGATGCTTGATCACCCCATACAATGTCAAGCACTTAGCATGATGCCTAGTATGTAATACGCGTTCAATAAATATTAGCCTTTTTTTTTGTATTCCAAGTATCTTTGAGACTATTACCATAGATTTGTTTTCTATATAGGCTAATTGATACATCTCTATTTAAAGACTAAAACATAATTTAAAAAATAAAGGACATTGTTAGTGGATCAGCATCATTGTTCATTTCTAAGGTCTACTTGGTTATTTCTAAAATTCAATAATTTCTTTTTGCCTGTGTCTTAGTATGGGCATCCTCTCCTTGTGTGTCCCTGTATCTTCACATGGTGTTCTTCACCCTGTGTCTCTGTTTTTTCTTCTTATACCAGTCATTGGATTATGGCCCGATCATTAACCGAGCTTGACCTCAACTTAACTTCATTATATCTGCAAAGAACTTATTTCCAAATGAGGTCACATTCACACGTACTAGGGGTTAAAACTTCAAACATACATTTTTGGGAGGACATAATTTAACCCATAGCACACAATGAAAGATCAGCTCGATTGAAACAGGACCCCTATCTATCCCCATATACAAAAATTAACTCTAAATGGATCAGAGACCTAAATGTAAAACCTCAAACCATAAGAACCTTAGAAAATGAAGGACATACCCTCATGGAAATGGGAACTGGCACCCAATTCCTGAACAAGACCCGAAACCCACAGGCCATAAGAGAGAAGATAGACAAGTGGGACCTCATCAAACTGACAAGCTTCTGAAAAGCCAAAGAAACCATCAAGAGAGCAGGGAGACAACCTACAGACTGGGAAAAAGTATTTGCCAACTCCAGGTCTGACAAAGGCTTAACGTCTTGGATCTACAAGGAACTCAAATGTGCTGAAAAGAAAAAAACAAACAACCCCATTATAAAATGGGCAAAAGATATGAACAGACACTTC